>RJWJ010019271.1:0-30505 GCA_004363605.1 Indri indri | reverse complement strand
GCTAATTTTTTCTATATATATTTTTAGCTGTCCAATTAATTTCTTTCTATTTTTGGTAGAGACAGGGTCTCGCTCTTGCTCAGGCTGGTCTCGAACTCCTGAGCTCAGGACGATCCGCCCACCTCGGCCTCCCAGAGTGCTAGGATTACAGGCGTGAGCCACCGCGCCCGGCCTGAAGGTCCTTGTTCTTAGGACACAATGTGCTATAATGTCCTCAACTTGTAGTTACTATCAAATTGTTGAAGAAAAATACATACATATATATAAATAGTGGGTGGGTAAAGAATATATATGACAGTTCACTGTACTATTTTTTTCAACTTCAGCTTGAAACTACATAAAATTCAAGGGCCTCCATATTCAAAAATAATAACTAGATTCAACATAAAATGGAAGAGAAAAACCCCTTTTCAAGAGGAACAACAAAAATACTTCAGAATAAACTTTTAAAAAAATCATTTCAAACGTATATGAAGAAAATTATAAAAAATTCATGGAAAGACATAAAAGTAGACTGAAAACACACATCCCATATCCCTTATTCTTCATTAAGAGGTAGATATACCACCAAGATGTTAGTTACCCATAATTGATATACTTCGTATCAATAAAAATACCAACAGTTTTTTCTGGAGCTAGAAAAGTTGATGCTAAAATCAATATAAAAAATAAACATGCAAGAAAAGCTAGGAAACACTGAAAAGAATGAATTATGGAAGGGATTAACACTACCAAATATTAGAATAGGCTACAAATCTATCATTAAAACAGCACGGTATTAATATGAATAGACAGACGGATGGAACAGCACTCAAAGTACAGAAAAAGACCCAACTACATGTGGAAATCTATCATACAATAAAGGTGGTATCTCAAATCACTGATAGAAAAATGGGCATTTAGAGAAGAAAGTGGAGCAAGATGGCCAAATACTAGGTTATTAAGTATGGAATGTCCAATTTCCTTAAGTATTAAGTTTGAAAGTTGATATCGCTGACACTTTTTGGGTTTTTTTCTGTTTTTGTTTTTTCCACTGTGAAGGTACATCCTCATTCTTTCAAACGCATGGTTTGGCTTGTGATTATCTTTCAAAAAATTTTTTTTTGTAGACCAATTTTTGTGAAATTATGGATATGTCAAAAATTCATGTTGTTTTTGACTATGAGTTCCATCCTGGAACCAATGCAGCACAGACAGCTTGAAATATCAACCAAGTATTTGGGAAGAATGTGACTAATGAACGCACAGTACATCGATGGTTTGAGCAGTTCCATTCTGATGATTTTCATCTTGAAAACAAGCCATGTGGGTGACCTGAGACCAAGGTGGATAATGATGAGCTGAAAGCCGTAATGGAAGTGAATCCATCTCAACCTATGCTTGAATTAGCAGCAAGGTCTGACATTACTATTCCAACAATATTGGACCATTTGAAACAAATCGGCAAGGTAAAGAAGCTGGACGGGTTCTGCATGAATTAAACGAGCGTCAGCACAGAAATAATCTCAAAGCTTGCCTTTCTTTGCTGCACAACATAAAGGCGAACCATTTCCACACCATATCATTACGTGTGATGAAAAACAGACTCTTTTTGACAATCACAAGTGTTTGGCACAATGGTTGGATAAAGATGAAGTGCCAAAACACAGTCCAAAACTGAATATTCATCAAAAAAAGCTAATGGTGTCTGTTTGGTGGTCCAGTGCTGGTATTATCCACTACGGCTTCACGAAACCTGGTCAATCGATTACAGCAGATGTCTACTGCAACCAATTGGACAAAATGATGAGGACACTTGTGATTAAGCATCTGAGATTGGTCAATAGAGACAGGACAATCCTCCTGCAAGACCACATGTCACAAAAACAACGCTGCTCAAACTACAGAAGTTGGACTTGGAAACTCTCTGTCATCCACCATATTCACCAGACCTTACACCAACCGACGGACCACTTCTTCCAGGCTTTGAACCACTTCTTGCAAGGAAAAATATTTAATTCTCAACAAGCGGTGGAAAACGCCTTTCACAATTTCATCGGCACTCGCTCTCCAGGCTTCTTTGCTGCTGGTATAAGCAAGCTACCTTTAAAATGGCAAAACTGTGTTGATAGTTTAGGCGCATAATTTGATTAACTGTACTGCTTCTTGTTTGGGATATGACAAACTAAACTTCTGATTCAAAATGGTACATTTCATATTTAATGACTTAATAGAAATATCTAGCAATTGTCCCCGCGAACAAATACAAAATTGAACTATCCACACAAGCAAGCACCTTCAGAAGAACCGAAAATCAGGTAAGCAATCGTACTACTTGGTTTTAGCATTATATCAAGTAAAGAGGCACTGAAGAGGACAGAAAGGACAATCTTACATTGCCTATGCCACTGCTCCTCCATCCCCCAGCAGTACCACACCAGCATGCCCAGGGTAAGGAGACTGAAGTGATTTTGCGACTATGCATTGAAACTCAGGGCTGCCCTGGCACAGGGAAATACAGCACAGGGCAGAATTCTGATAATGCCCATGGAGGGAGCATTAGACCAGCCCAGAGAGGGAGAAATCCTCCTGGAGTTCTGGTTAGCCCATCACCACCTGTCAAAAAGCAGCCTGGGACCTGGACTAAATTTGTAAGGTAGTTGGGCCACAGGGGCTGCAGTCCTTGGGCAATTCCTGCAGCTATGCTGGCTAGGAGCCAGTGAACTTAGGGTGCACAACCACAGGCAGTGCAGCTCAGGGAGTCTTCTTCCATTTGGGGTGAGAAAAGGGAAAAGATCAGAGGACTTTCTTTTTCAACTTGGGTACAAGCTCAACCACAGTAAAATAAAGAATCGAACAAATTCCCGAAGCTCCTGAGTCCAGGCCTTAGTTCCTGAAAGGCATTTCTTGACCCAACCCAGGCCAAAAAGAAACATGCTGCCCTAAAAGGAAAAACTGAGTCCTGGCAAGATTCACTCCCTGCTGATGAAAGAGCTCTTGGGCTTTGAATAAACACCAGAGGTAGCCAGGCAAAAGTCACCATGGGCTTTAGATGAGACTAGACTGGCTTCAAGTGTGACCTGGCACTGGTGGCCACAAGAGAGGACCATGTCACTCCTCGCCCAACTCCATCAGCCCAGCAGAGTGTGAGGGAAGGGAGTGAGAAAGAAACTTTGCCTGGTAATCCAGGGAATTCTCCAATTTTCCGTCTTACCCCAAGTCAGTATACCAGGAGTCTGGAAGAATCATAGCACTACTGGGCTTGGGGCACACCCTGTGCTGAAACAGCTACAGTGATCAAAGATATAGATCACAACATTCAATTTCCTTTGAATACCTGGAAAAGCCTTCTCCAGAAGGACAGGTTCAAATAAGCCCAGAATGTGAAAATTAAAACAAACACCTAACTCTTCAATGCCCAGACGTCAACAAACATTCATAAGCCTCGAGAACATTCAGGAAAACGTGACCTTACCAAACAAACTAAATAAGGTACCAGTGACCAATCCTGGAGCGATGGATATATGTGACCTTTCAGACAAAGAATTCAAAATAGCTGTGCTGAAGAAGCTCAACGAACTTTAAGTCAATACAGAGAAGGAATACAGAAGCCTATCAGAGAAATTTAACAAAGAAATGGAAATTTTTAAAAAATCGACCAGAAATTCTGGAGCTAAAGAATTCACTTGACAAACTGAGAAATTCATCAGAGTCTCTCAACAACAGAACTAAACAAGCTGAAGAAAGAATAAGTGAGCTTGGATATCCATATGCAGAAGACTGAAATTAGTCCCTTACCTCTCACCATGTACAAAAATCAAAACAAAATGAATTAAAGACTTAAATCTAAGACCAGAAACTATGAAACTACTAGAAGAAAACATTAGCCAAACCCTGCAAGACAGTGGTCTAGGCAATGATTTCTTGAGTAATAACCCCAAAGCACAGAAAACCAAAGCAAAATTAGACAAATGGGATCACATCAAGCTAAAAAGCTTCTGTACAGCAAAGGAAACAATCAACAAAGTGAAGAGACAACCCACAGAATGGAAGAAAATATTTGCAAATTACCCGCCTAACAAGGGATTAATAACTAGAATACATAAGAAGCTCCAACAACTCAATAGGAAAAAACCAAATAATCCAATAAAAAATGGGAAAAGGATCTGCATAGACATTTCTCAAAATAAGACATATAAAAGGCCAACAGATAAATGAAAAAGTTTTCAACATCGTTAGTCATCAGAGAAATGCAAATCAAAACTACAATAAGATAGCATCTCACCCCAGTTAAAATGGCTGTCATCAAAAAGACAGGCAGTAATGAATGCTAGGGATGTGGAGAAAGGGGAACGCTTGTACACTGTTGGTGGGAATGTACATTAGTGCAACCTCTATACCGATAGAGGCTTCTCAAAACACTAAAAAGAGAACTACCATATGACCCAGCAATCCCACTGCTGGGTTTATACCTAAAGGAGAGGAAATCTGCACTCCCATGTTTACTGCAGCACTATTCACAATAGCCAAGATTTGGAATCAACCTAAGTATCCACCAATGAATGAGAAGATAAAGAAATTATGGTCATATACATAATGGAATATTACATAGCCACAAAAATGAAATCTTGCCATTTGCAACACCATGGCTGGAACCGGAGAATATTGTGTTAAGTGAAATAAGCCAAGCACAGAAAGATAAATCTTGTAAGTTCTCACTCAAAATGGGAGCTATACATTAAAAACAATTGATCTCACAGAGACAGAGGTAGAATGATGGTCACCAAAGGCTGGGAAAGGTAGTGGGGAGGGGAGTGGAGGGGATAAAATGTGGATGGTTAATGAATGTAAAAATACAGTTAGTTAGAATGAACAATATTTGATAGCAAAACGAAGTGACTAAAGTCAACAGTAAGTTAGGTATACTTTAAAATAACTAAAATAATGGAATTGAAATGTTCCTAACACAAAGAAATAATAAATGTCTGAAATGAAAGATACCCCAATTACCCTAATTTGATTAATTCACACTATATACCTGCATCAAAACATCACATGTGCCCTACAAAGAGACACAACTATTATGTACCCACAATAACTAAAAAGAAAAAAGAAAAAAAATGGGCATTTTGATCATTTTGACAACCGGATAGTAATTTAGAAAGAGGTAAACTTAGATCCATTCCTTATGCCATACCCAAGAACAAATTCTAAATGGATTAAGAGATCTGAATCTTAAAAAAAAAAAAAAAAACTATACAAGTATTAGAACAAAACATAGGTGAATTCCTCTATAACCTGGGTGTTGGGAATGCTTTCTATGGAATACTAAAAATTCAGATGGAATACATAAGTGATTCTCAAAGCTGAGGATAAATCAGAATCACCTGTAACGTTTGTCAACAGGTATTTTGAGGCATCACCCCCAGAGTTTCTGATTCAGCAGGTCTGGTGGGTGGGTAGTGCCCAAGAATCTGCATTTCTAACAAGTTTCCAGGTAATGCTGTTACTGCTGGTCAAGGCAGTACCACACTTTAGACTACACAAAAATAAGGAACTTCTGCATGGTAAAAGCAGTGTAAGCATGGTCAAAAGACAAATGATAAACTGGGAGGAAAT
The DNA here is from genome assembly GCA_004363605.1 of Indri indri. Taxonomy (NCBI): domain Eukaryota; kingdom Metazoa; phylum Chordata; class Mammalia; order Primates; family Indriidae; genus Indri; species Indri indri. The sequence goes on along the minus strand of RJWJ010019271.1, from coordinate 24,907 downwards.
CTTTGCTACATATATATCTCTCTCACACACGAATAAAGAGCTAATACCTCTAATAAAGTAAAAACTATATATAACAAATTGAGTGAACCAAAAATCTTAAGAGAATAATGAGCCAAAGACAAGAACTCACAAAAAAAGATATAATTAAGATGTTTAACCTCAGTCATAACAGAGATGCAAATTAGAACTGCACTAAGATACCATTCCTCATCTATCATACATGCAAAAATTAGAAAGCCTGATTATAATTTCTATGGGGAAACAGGTCCACTTCTCACATATTGCTAGTGGAAATGCAAAATATTAATATTACAAACCCAGTGAATGGGAACTGGGCAGTACCTAACAAAACTATACATGCATTTACCCTTCAATCCAGCAATCATACTTCTAGGAACTTAATCTGAAGGCCCCCCTCCAAACAATAAAAAAGTATATATGCATAAAATTATCCATCGTAGCATTATTTGTAAAATAATAGAAACTACCAAAATGCCCAAATACAGGAGTTTGGGCATGTATTGTTTAAACATAACATAAATTATGTACAAACAACAGAGTACTATACAGCTATTAAAAAAGACTGAGGATTTCTATGAATTTCATTTATGGAGGGATGTTCAGAATATACTGTTAATTGAAAAAAGCATACACAGGTTGAGCACTCCTACTCCAAAAATCCAAAATTCAAAATGCTCTAAAATTCAAAATTTTTGAACCCCGACAATAGTAGAAAGTTCTACATCTGCCACATTATTTTTTCCCTGTACTAACAGTATGTCATATTTTTTACTCTTAAGTACATACACGTAAGTAAGTGTAAGAAAATGACTGCTTATATGTAGCACATAAATTCCGGGTCAGGAATAACAGTGATGCCAAACCAACACAAATTGTCCATGCGGGTAGCTGAGATAGTGACACCTTTGCTCTCTGATGGCTCAATATAATAATTTTGTTTCATGCACAAAATTATTAAAAATATTGTATAAAACTACCTGTAGGCTGTGTTCATATGAAACAAATGAACTTTATGTTTAGACTTGGGTCCCATTCCCCAAGATATCTCATGTACGTGCAAATATTCCAAAATCCAAAAACAAATGTGAAATCCGAAACACTTCTGGTCCCAAGCATTTAAGATAAGGAGTACTCAACCTCTACTAACTTTATAGGAAAAAAGAAAGAGAAATAAGAAAACGAACATGTGCTTATTTTTGAAAAAGAAACAAAAAGGTAAAAACTGGATTAGGAGAGGATGGAGTGGAAGTGGGTAGCAGAAAAGTGGTATTTCTCTAAGTATACCTTTTTGTATAGTTTGGACCTTGGAAAAATATGTTAATGTTCTACATCTTCGACAAATAAAAATCACCAAGGATGGGGGGAAAAATCTGAAACTAAACTCAAACAGAAACAAATATACCCACATATATTTCAAAAGACAATGAGATAAAGACAAGGAAAAGCTAATGCAAGTAACATCTGAACACAGTATACTGACAGCCTAAGCGGCAAAAAAAAGAATGCTAGCAATCCTAACTCTCTTCTTAATAGGTTTCCTTCTCTTAGTGACTAGCAACTCTGAAACTGTTTTATGTGGATTTGGATTTAGCAAATGTGTTGGTATTATTGAGCACCAGTATTCTCACTGTAGAGTGAGTATACAAAAGGCAAATGAGGGAAGCAAGGAGAAACCCTATGGTGTTGAACTGGGACTGATACCTAGAATATAAATGTTTCCTAGATCTGCCCACTGAAAGGATGTTGAAGCAATGAGAACCGCTAAGCACAACTAGGGCCCATTACTTTGGTTTCTAAATACCATACCCCGCTAATAAGGAACTGGGACTCCTTAGAGTAAACTAATTCAAGAGTTGGACAAGAGCTTTTTTCTTATATAAATGGTTGATTCCAAAGATGGATAAGAAAGGTACAAGAGGAGCCTACAACATCTTGAAGTATCGGAAAGACATTAAATGCTCAAAAAAAAATCAGGATCCTTTTCATATTAGGCATACTGGGGACCAGCTTGAAGGTGCTCCCACTTAACAAATCTGGAACTATATGAAGTTAATTAAGAACAGTAATAAGTTAAAATCCACTAAAGAGAGTTCATACTAATGATTGTTAGATAGGAAAACAGATGATTCATAGATAACAGACATACGGATGGATGGATGATACATAGATGGAAAGACAGAGACACCCAGACATAAATTTAAAAACATACATACGTACATATAAACAGTCTTGCATCACTTAACAGGGATACATTCTGAGAAATGCGTCATTAGGTGATGTCATCACTGTGTGAACACTGCATGAACGTCACAGAATGTAGTTACATAAACCTAGACGGTATAGCCTAATGCTTTTAGGCTACAAACTTGTACAGCAGGCAGATGTAACACAATGCTAAGTATTTGTGTATCCAAACATATCTAAACATCAAAAGGGTAAAGGTACAATATTATCATCTTATGGGACAACTGCCACATAAGCATCGTTATACGGCCCATGACTATACGCACACGCACACTACACACACCATGGTATTAAATATATATACACACACACACACATTTATACACACATACACGTATGTATTTGGTCTTTGTTCCTGGTTCCTGGCAGAACTCCTAAAACCCCTGGAATTTCCTGAGTGATAAAAGTGTCTTTTGTTATTCAATGAGGAGCCCTTTAGACTATATTGCTGACAAAGTGACTCATGGTAGGCCCTACAGTAGTTCCAAAGGAGGGGCTGGTCACCAGAAGGACCAAACGTAATTAGAAGAATTTCAGGACCTCCTTCTACCACCATCACTGCCTCCAAGAAGAAGGTAGCTGGAATTGAGTTAAATCACTTGGCCAATGATGATTTGATCAATCATGCCTATGAAATGAAGCCCCAGATAAAAAAAAAAAACGAGGCTCAGAGGACTCTTCCTGGTTAATAACGTATCCATGTTCTAGGAAGGTAACACACCTGGAAAGGATGTTCAAGATATGTGCCATTACCACCCCCAACCTTGCCCTACCATTTGGCTGTTCCTGAGTTGTATTCTTTGTAATAAAACTATAATCATAAGTATTAGTGTTTTCATGAATTCTGTGAGTCATTCTACCAAAATATCTAATGGGGTAGGGGAGAACAGTTGTAGGAACTCCTGAATTTGTAATCAGCTGGGAAGAAGTGTGGGTATCCTGGGGACCCCACTTGTAGCTGGCATCTGAAGTGGGAGCAGTCTTGTGAGACTGAGCCCTTAACCTACGGAGTCTGTGCTAACTCAGTAGTTGGTATCAGAATTGAATTGAATTGTAGGACACCAGTTGGTATCAGAAAACTGTTGCTGGAATACCACCATATAGATGTACATAAAGGACAAAGGAAGGTTCTTCCTTACAGTATCAATAGAATGCCAAAGGACAAATGTGGAAGAAGTGATAGAGTTGAAAAACCAGAATTTCACAAGTATCACAGTAACCCCATCCAAGGTTGAGGTCTGTCTTGCACTTGGAATAGCTGTTTTACTATGCAGGGTTTTGTTACATCTTCATGGGTCATTTGGAAAACTACTGGTTCACTGAGTTATGTATATCTTTTAAATGCTGGCACATTTTGCTATATAATAAAAAAAAAATTCACCGTCTAAACAGTACCACCTGCCTCATCAGAAAAGCTTGTCAACATTGGGAAGCATCAAGTTCATGGTGGAAGATAAAAGTTTTCCAAAATTCTAGTTTTTGCTTAAAATTAAGCTTAAATTTCATCAGTGACAACAAATTATCAATTATTTTTCCTTAAGGTAACTTCATTTCTTTTGAAGAAAATATCTGCCAAATATCCAAGTCTGAATAACCAAATCTTGTTGTTCTTTAAAGTAAAAATAGTATTCCATGAAAAAAAAGAGGCTAGTTCAACAAACAACCACTCAGTGCTTTACTTTTAGACAATTACCACATACTTCATTAGGCAGAAGAGCTTTAGGAATACTTTCCATTTCATCACAGGATATTAAAAAGACATGTACCCAAGGGTCAAGGTTCAATAAAATTAATACTTTTTTACTGTTTCATTATCTTCAATGAAACTGGCTTTTTTATTCTTTACTGTGAGCACCTGGTGGTGACGTATACAATAACTATGGATGCAGTTTGGTGCTACTGTCTTAATTCATAATAACATGCCAGCGGTTTTCCCACCATTGCTTTCACACCAACAGTGCAAATGTAACAGAGCAGGGGAAAAATCACATAATGTTGTGTATTATTATGAAAATAGTTTTTCTTTGCAGACCCGTGACAAGCGGACTGGGGACCCCCAAAGGACCACAGACCACACTTTGAGAAATGCTACACAACAGTGTTTCTTACATCACAAATTTATAGTTCTGTTAGAATGTTAGGTTATGCTAGAAGTCATTCAACAACTCTGAAAACATTTCCTATTACAGAAGAAAACCAGATAAACATAACATTATATGTAACTTTTTAAAATGTCACTGTTTTCCTAAATTTGAACACTGTAAAAATTTATTTATTGTTAAATAATAGGTAACAAAGACCAAACTATTCAACACTCAAGCATTTTTCTCATATTCTAAAGTAAATACTTTAAATATTATTTAACTAAAACATTTTTCACTAAGAGTCTTAATATTTGTTTCAGTCTTTATTCATTTTCTTTATAAAGACCACCTTCACATGAACTATAAGATGTGTCTCTCCATAAAGCTGTATATTATTCAATGTCATGTGATATATATTTTAATAGTACATTGCTAAATACCTTCTCCCTGGAAAGGTTTTCCAAATGTGAAGACAGACCATTTATTTCCTTGTCTTTCTCTGCCAATTGAAGCTGCATAAAGAAAGAAATTATCATTAATTTTTTCCATTATGTACTCCCTCCTTACACTAAGATCTAATTTATGCTATTCTATGAAAATAATACCTATTGTCAAATCCATGTATTTTCCTCAGTTCTTATTCTTTGACTTCTCTAAATTACTCATCATTGTAGACCAACTTCCCTTATTCTTAAAACTATTATATTTCCTGGGTATATACGAAATTGCATCAATACTGTCACCCTTCTATATCCTTTTCTTGTGTCTGTTTTTCTTCCCAATAACAAATATGGGTATTCTCCAAAGTCTATTCTCTGGCTTCCACTCTTTATATTCTCTCTGAAAACTCACTTTGTTCCTTGTCTTCCAACTATCATCCCCATGGGAATAAATCACAAGTATTAATTCATGTACCATTTTCTCTCCTTCCTAAGCTCCAAATCTGCCTTTTTAATTAATGGTTAGACATGTTTTCATTGTAGTCTTTCCTGTATCATAAGAGCAAAATGTCCCAAGTCTACTTTCCTACTTTTGTTAACAATTATCAATCTTGCAGCCCACTGTGAATAAAGCTCATAAACTATGTCAAAGTGCTTCTTCCCTTCTCCTTTTCCACCACTCTCCAACACTTTAAATCTCTAAGCCATTCATTCATTGAAAAATCACTCTCTGATCACCTATTACAGCATAAGCATTAATGGATACAAATACAAATAAAACCATTCTTCAATGATTGTTCCCTAAAGATGTCTTTCAAAGCTTCTTTTGTAGACTCATGTCCTATTCAATGGTGGGTGATCAGGGAAGGTACCCAAAAGGAGGTGGCTATTATCAATTCATTCTAAGAATATGTCTACCTGATTTCCTCACCTTCAAATCCTTCCCACCTATAAATCTTCTTCAGTGTTACCAAATTATTAGGTCAATAAATACGAAATGTCTGATTTCAAATCAGAAGTTTAGTTTATATCTCCAACAAGCAGTATAATTAATCAAAGTATGCACCTAAACTATCGACACAGTTTTGCCATCTGAACGGCAGCTTATTTATGCCAGCAGTGAAGAAGCCTAGAGAGCGAGTGGCAATGAAGTCGCGAAAGACATTTTCCACAGCTTGTTGAGAACTGAATATTTGTCCCTGCAAGAAGTGGTCCAAAGCCTGGAAGAAGTGGTCAGTTAGTTGGTGCAAGGTCTGGTGAATAGAGTGGATGACAGAGTTTCTAAGCCCAGCCTCTGTAGTTTAAGCAGTGTTGTTTGTGCAACATGTGGTCGAGTGTTTTCTTCCAAGAGGATTGGCCTGTCTCTATCGACCAATCTCAGGTGCTTAATTGCAAGCATCCTCATCACTTCATTCAACTGCAGTAGACATCTGCTGTAATCGACTGACCAGGTTTCATGAAACTGTAGTGGATAATACCAGCACTGGACCACCAAACAGACACCATTAGCTTTTTTTTGATGAATATTTGGTTTTGGACATGTTTCAGCACTTCGTCTTTATTCAACCATTGTGCCAAACACTTGAGATTGTCAAAAAGAATCCATTTTTCATCACGTCACAACGTGGTGTAGAAATGGTTCACCTTTATGTCGTGACAGCAAAGAAAGGCAAGCTTTGAGATGATTTTTCTGCCAATGCTCCTTTAATTCATGCAGAACCCATCTATCCAGCTTCTCTACCTTGCCCATTTGATTCAAATGGTCCAATATCGTTGTAATAGTAATGTCAAACCTTGCTGCTAATTCGCACACAGGCTGAGATGGATTCACTTCCACTACAGCTTTCAGTGCATCAGTATCCACATCTCAGGTTGCCCACGTGGCTCATTTTCAAGATTACAATCACCAGAATGGAACTTCTCAAAAAATCAATGTACTGTGCATTCATTAGCCCCATCCTCCCCCAAACACTTTACTGACATTTCAAGCTGTCTACGCAGCACTGGTTCCATGATGGAACTCACATTCAAAAATAATACGAATTTTTTACTTATCCATGGTTTCACAAAAACTGTTCTAAAAAAATTTGAAAGATAATCACAAGCCAAAACATGTGTTTGAAAGAATGAAGATGTATCTTCACAATAAAAATAAAACAAGAAGTGTCAAGGTGAAATGTCAGAGATATCAACTGTCAAATTTAGGACTTAAGGAAATGGGACATTTCATACTAAATAACCTAATATTTTCAAAAAGAATCACCCTAGTTGGATCCCTTTTATCCTAGAAAATTCTTAACAGCAGCTAGCACCCAAATTCCATTTTAGGCCTTACAAAATCTGGCTTCGAGCTATCATTCAAGTCTAATCTATTCCATCACAGATATTAAAGTCCTATTTCTCAAGATTGATCAGTTTCCAGACTATGCTTTCTACGTTAGACCTCTAAATCTGTCTTAATTCATTTCCATCTGCTTAGAATTTTGCTTCTTTCTTTTCCTAGCTCTGTTTCTCCTCCCCTCCAGTTTGGTCTTTCAAAGGTCTAGTTTCTCCATAATGTCTTCTGCCTAAATATGCAATTGGGAACAACTCTAAGGTACTCAAACTTATCAATCATGTGAATCTTTATAACATTTTGCCTTATCTGGTCAGTGTTAGTCTTGTCAAAACAGTATAAAATAGGCAAAAAGACACTAAATAAAAAGCCAAGCACATTTACCAGCTACATAATCTTAAATACATTATTGACCCTCAATGCTCACTTTACCATTAATGAAATTAAAATATTATCTATTTAGCTTCCCATGAGTTGACATATGATTATCTAAGGTGGTAAATATGATAGCTTGTGAATACTACCATTATACTTCTTGCAATTCTTATAGATTATATTAATAAACTCTATTAAACATACCACTGTGCCTTATATGATTACCCACATAACAGCTAACACAAGTGCTTTATGTGTAATAGGCTTCAATAAATATTTACTAAATCATTTTTCTGGTCAATAGCAAAAAACTTTTTTCATATAACTTTATGACTCACACTCAATAACTAATAAAGGAAATTGAGAGTTATTGAAAACAATATCCACAAGAATCCCAGAAATAATAAGCTGATCAAATAAAAGTTTCAGAACATCGTTCTAAAAGTAAATGAAGGTTTAAAAGGACCACCAGTAAAATCACCTTAGCCTGTCATGTGCTACCCTCTCCGGCCCCTACAGAGGAAACCTAAAAGAATTCTAATTTAAAACTCAGATTACAGGTATAATTAGTCATAACATAGCAAACTTAAATCATTTAGAACTTCCTGGTCTTCAGTCACAAAAAAATGTAAATTTCATTTTAAGATATATATTTAAGATATATAAATATATAAAATACATAAATATCTTAAAATAGATCAAATTATACTTTATTCCTTAGAAGGAAAATATATTTCTACATATTATTTAGCTAGACAGCCTATTAATTTTTTTCTCTTTCTTACAGATATCATTTTGGTTTGTCACCTTATGTTATATTGGCAAAAATAATTTTCATTAAGATTCTATCACTTACTTTGCAGTATTTCATTTAGGATCACAGTAATACACTTGGGTGATACATTTTAAAACTCAAGCAAAAGTTTTTAAAAATTAGTGATGATATAATACTCCAAAAAAGGGTCAAGGTCATAAAATAATTTCACAAACACATTCATGTTTATTTCCACATGAACAGGAGGATAATGAAAAGTTTTCACCTTTAAAAATAAACACGATTAAAAGATAGAATTTTATTACAATAGCCATCTTAATCCATGAAATTAAAGCAACAAAAGCAATGCATATGGGTATCAATTTTCTCAGTGCATAATGAACTACCTTCACATAACTAAGTATATATTACATTTTTATTTTAACAAAATACTATCTCAATTATCCATAATAAAAGTGCAAAGTAGAGTAATAAAAATTATAGATAACACATTCTCAAAAGTACCAGCTACTATGCCTCAAGTTGACATACAATGAGTACCAAACTTACTTTATAACTGTCCTCTACTTCAGCTAGTTCAAGTTTTACATTTTCAGCAATTTTCACTTGTTCCTTCCATTTCAGCTCCATTTTTGCAAGTTCATCAGCATATTTATTGCATTTTGCTTTCTCATCCTAAATGAAATCAGCATATTTACCAAAAGATTTTAAATCCATATAAAGCAAACATACTTAGTTATGTGCTATTTACTCTAACACTGTTGTAATAGTATAAAGACTGAAATAATCAAATGTCTAGCAACAGAAGACTGGATAAATCATTTTATATCCACAAAATAAAATAGTATATATCTATTTTTAAAAATGAGATAGATGTACAAGTTGACAAGGAAAAAAATGCCAAGATACATTACCTAAAAACAGCAAGTTGCAAAAACAAAATATATAGTATAATCCCATTTTTGTTTATAAGTTGTTTTACACAATTATATATGATGTCTATGTCAGTATTGTGTAGAAAAATATAGCCAAAATATTAATAGCTCTTATCTCTGGAAATCAGGATCATGGAGGTACTTTTTACCATTTCTTTTATTTCTGTAACACCATAACATTTCATAATAAGTATATATTACTTTTGCAAAGGGAGGAAATAAACTTCATATATTTATAATGCTGTTATTTCCAGGCACTGATAAATGAAACGCTGGGATTTCCTGACCTAGATAATTTCTGGGTTGACTTCTTATACCTTGTTCTTCTCTAGAACCCAGAACATCACAAAGAAGGAATTACAAATCATGACAAAAAGGTAAATGAGCCAATTTCATTTGCAACATTTTTGTTCAAGGAAAAAGTTAAGAAATTGCTTTATAAACGGAGGAAAAAAAGACTTTTAAGCAAATAATGCTACATCAACTGAATATCAGTACCATATATTCCATATTTCACACCATACACAAAAATTAACTCAAAATGGTTCACAGACCTAAATGTAAAACCTGACTATAAAACTTCAGGAAGACAACATAGAAGAAAATCTTTATCACCTTGGATTAGGCAAATGTTTCTTAGAACACAAAAAACACAAAACATTAAAAAAATTGATAAATAGTACTTTATCAAAATTAAAATTTTGCTTTTCTAAAAACATCATTAAGTAAATGAAAAGGCAAGCCACGAACTGGGAAAAAATATTCACCACACATATATCAGACAAGAGACTTGTAACCAGAATAAAAAACATTTACAACTCAAGATGAACTCAATTTTTTAAATGGCAAAAGATTTGATGACACACAAAAAGAAGATAAACAAATGGCCAATAAGCACAAAAAGAAAGATATTCAACATCATGTCTTCATGGAAATGCAAATTAAAACTGCAATGAGATATCGCTACACACTCACTAGACTGGCTATGTAAAACGGTACAACCACCTTACAAAACAGTTCAATAGTTACACATTCACCTACCATACCACCCAGCATTTCACTCCTAGATATTTACCCAAGAGAAACAAAAAACCACGTGTTCATAAAAAGACTTGTATACAAATGTTCTTATTAGCTTTATTTGTAGCAGTCAAAAACAACCTCAAATGCCCATCAACTGGTGACTGGATAAACGAATGATATAACCATACAATAGGTTATAACCTTAGCAATAAAAAGGAATCAACAATATAAGCAAAAATATGGATAAATCTCAAAATAATTGTGCTCAAAGAGGGCAGGAAAAAAGGTACATACTGTATGACTTCATTTTATAAAATTGTACAAAAGGTAGGGCAATTAATAGTGGCAGAAAACAGGACAATGGCTTCCTAGAGATGAGGATAGAGGTAGAGATGTGCTGCAAGTAAGTACAAAAAAACATCGGGAGGTGATGAAAATGTTATCTTGACATTGCAACGAGAGTTTCTGTGTCAAAACTGATCAAATCGCACACTTTGAATATGTACAGTTCTATAGATTTCACTCAGTTGTTTTAAAAATGCACCTTTAGGAAGGATTTTGCTTGAAGGAACATTATTCTATCTCTTTTCAATAATATTTCTATATAATAAAATTTTTTAAAAATATTCATCCAGAATTATGTCATCCTTAATAAACAACTATTAATACTCTGAACTTGAGGGTAAAACTGTTCTAATCAACTCTTCTACAGAAGGATTCTCCCAAGGGAAAAAAAAGGCTCACTTTAAAGTTTAAAAGATTTTATTATTTACAAGTAACATAAAATATTTTAAATTAATTACTATAGCAACACTGAGGTAATGGGTGAACTTTATTCCACAGCTCTAAAACAAACCCCTCCCTACCCCACATGCACACAGAAATACACATAACACCCCAAACCAGTTCATTGAACAAAAATCACAAACACAAAACATCTTTTCCTCTGTACTCCAAATCAGGTATAAATGAGAAACATTTTCCCTTGTCCTTAAATATTCTAGGAATGAATGCTACCATGAAGGTGGCAAAACTGAAGCTGGAATGATGCTGTTTAAAATAATCAAAATAAATAACACCATAAGAGACAACTCATTTGGTTAACATTCCCTTTTTCCACTGTGCAAATCTGGTCACTTTAAGATGTAAAATTCTTTGCTATTATTACAGTAAATTTAAAAAGAGGGTGAGGCACTCACACCTGTAATACTAGCACTTTCAGAGACCTAGGGTGGAGGATCTCTTGAGGCCAGGAGTTCAAGACCAGCCTGGGTAACATAGCAAGATCCCCTCTCTACAAAAAAAAATTAGCTGGGTATGGTGGAGCACACCTGTAGTCACAGCTATTTGAGAGGTTGAGATGGGAAGATCACTTGAGCCCAGGAGTTGAAGGCTGCATTGAGCTATGACTGCACCACTGCACTCCAGCTTGGGCAACAAAGCAAGACTCTGTCTCTCAAAAAAATAAAAAATACAGTCGTTCACACCCATAATCCTAGCACTTTGGGAGGCCTAGGAGGGAAGACTGCTTGAAGCCAGGAGTTCGAGACCAGCCTGAACAAGAGCAAGACTCCCTCTCTACTAAAAATAGAAAAAATTAGCTGGGCTTGGTGGCATTCGTCTGTAGTCCCAGCAACTGGGGAGGCTGAGGCAGTAGGATTGCTTGAGCTTAGGAGTTTGAGGTTGCAGTGAGGTATGATGCACTACACTCTAGCCTGGGCGACAGAGCAAGACCCTGTCTCAATCAATAGATCGATCAATCAAAATAAAAAATAAAATAAAAACAGCACTTCTCTTTTATGAAGTTCAAATATTTCCCATGATTTTTGTAATAAAAAGACACAATACTTTCCAACCTCAATTAACTACCCTGTCCATTAGCCAAACAAGAACATTTTATTGGGTGAACAGAAAATGACTTCAGGATCATGATTTTACATAGCAGCCTTTATGAACAAGCACATAAAACACCCCCTCATCATGCCAAATGCAAAAGTAAAACTAAGTAACACTACATGCAGATGGAAAAGAAACCCCAGGATACCAATCGCGCAAAACAAGAAAGACAAGCTAAGCCATTTACATTTGACAAATCTATCTTTCACTTACAAGGGAGCTAACTTACCTGCAAGAGTTGTTTACATTTATTATACTTTTCTGTTTTGTCAGCAATTTCTTTGGTCATTTCACAGACTTGCCCCTTTGTTACCACATCAAACTCTGTCTCTGCTATAATGAGGCAAAAAGTAAGATTGTTAAAAAGTATTTTGCCCCTTCTATTATCCTCCTGTTCAGAATAATTTAAAGGTCAGTATATTGTGAAATATAATAAATGGAATGAAGGACCGAAACATCTATTCATATCTTAAATAAACAAAAAAGGATATATAAACTCTAGGTGAGGATTTTTAAATGTCAGTTTAGCCAGAATCAAGTTCACATTCAATAAGGAAAGGATCTTTAATTTTTTTCAATTTGCTAAAAATAGTTCCAAAATAGCACAAAAATTGTTCTTATATAACTGAATAGACAGGAGAAGTACCAAAGCCACACTCTTTGAGAATACTTTTTTTTTTTTTTTTTTTTTTTTGAGACAGAGTTTCACTATGTTGCCCAGGCAGGCCTCCAACTCCTAGGCTCAAGAGATCCTGTAGCCTCAGCCGCCAGAGAGCTAAGATTACAGGCAGGAGTCAATGTGCCTGGCTGAGAATACATTTTAAATCATTCTTCTAGTCCTTCATTATCATTTACTGAGTCTTTTATTAAGTAAATACTCTATCATATTAGGTACTATGGAAGATACACAGAAATGGAAAGCTGGATCCTGACTTACAGAGGCTGAACCTAATTAAATATTTAATAGTCTAGGATATTTACATTTAAAAAGACTTAAATATCAATTACCCCACACACTAAACAAGGAAATACTCTTTCTCTGGTACTTACTTTCATTACTGTCAAATTTACATAAAAGTGAAAAAAAATTAGGACAGGTGAGACCCTAGCGTTAATTCAAACTTTCATGTTATTCACACATTCAACTATGGATCCCTAATCTGTTCTGTAAGTTAATTAAAAAACTAATAAAAATTTAACTCATCAGCCAACAGGTAAACCAATGAAGGAAGAAAGAAGTACCCTACTGAGCCAAAGCAGCCAAATAACAACAAAAAAAAACCCCCAGAGACATGAGAAGGATAGGGGATTCCCCACCCCCACCAAATTATAAAATTAAAATGCCACAAATAATATGCTTCAAAATTCCACAGATTCAATGGAATAAAAAGTAAAAATTGAATTCTTGGCTTTTGTCCTATATAACCCAAATGAGTACTCACAAGCACTAGCTCATTTCTAACACTTTGAATATTCTCATGAAGATAAATATTAATTTACACTCACATTTTGTATATCACCACATGTATGACTTTAGTTTACAAATAGCCTTATTTTCCCTTTGCCTTGATTCCCTCACTCGTGAGGATTCTTTAATAAGTGCCCTGAAATTCTTACACATGGAAGGAGGCAGTATAAATAAGTACCTTTAAGGAAGGACACCCTACACAACAAGTCTAAAAGATTTTTACCTGTAGAAGGTGATGGCTTTACATCCATAGCAGAAGTGGCTGGGTCTGTGTTTATTGAAGCATCATTCACTTTCTGCTGATTCACAATTTTCTTTGTGAAGACATTATTATTGGCCTATTCAAAATGTCAATAATAAATTGTTCAATAAAGTCACTGAATGAGTCATATTTCCTTCTTGCAATATGTAAATAATAATCATAAAAAGAAATCCCGAAAAGTCCACAAAGCTGCTTTTGTCTTAAAAGCCAACAAAAACTAAAGTTATACAAATCATCTTTCTAACTGACCTAAATGTTGCATAAGAAAAATACTTTATTTTGCTTTTTCTTGTGAAATCATCAAAACACCACCAAAACTGGTCATTCATAGAAATCTCAAAATCTCACAAGTTTTCTATTACAAAGTCATAATAGGCTCAAAAGGCCCCAAACCAAAATCTATACATGTGGGTCATATTTAAAGTATAATTGTTTTTTTCCAAAGTCTTCCTACTTTACCACATGCATTCTTTGCTTCTTTATCTCCTTTCAGATTTCAAAACGACCAGGAAAATACAATCTGTATCATATAGTATAAGAAAACTGTGGTAACACTTGCAATTTCAAGTTTTAAGTATGTTTCTTCTATAATACATTTCCAGTTCTTCATATAGCAAGCCCTGTATTTAAGGACCCACATTAGAACACACATACCTCAAAACAAAACCATTTTCTCTGCTTTACTACAAATCTGCCTACTTAATCTCAAATGGAATACAAAAGAATTAGCTAACACTCTAACTAGTGGACATGAGTAGGATCCAAGAATTTACCAATAACAACTGAAAAATCATCTAATACCACAGAATGATCAATGGTGAACTACTCCAATTAGGACAGGTGTCATTGTCACAAGAGAGATTCAATAAGATGTACTGAGATTTAAGTGACAAAGATATTTACCAAGAACTTAAAGGAAAATGGTCTAGGAAATAGGGCTCTCTCTCCTGTTTTTTTCCTTGCTGCTTACCTTTGCTTCCTCTGTTGGTTGTCCAGTAAGAAAGAATTCTAGATTCTTTTTTTAAAAAGAGTTACCATTATAACATTAGGCCACAGACTTGAAATCAAGCAGAGATAAATTATATTTAAATGGTTGATATTTGAAATACTATAAATTTGACTTGCAAACAAAAATATTGATAAAGAAAATACCTTACTTTGTATGAATTCAATGATACTTACTGATGGGTCTGAAAGTTTGTTTATTTGTTTTTGAAGCCTCTGGCATTCCTTAAATTTTTCTTTGTAATGATCTGCAGCCATCTGAAGACGAAGTTTCAGATCTTCAACTTCTCTTCTCAGTTCATGTTCCAGAGTATCGGTCTTTTCCTAAGAAAGAAACAAACACTCTAAGAGAAAAATGAAAATCTGATACCTCATAATGTCACAGTAAATCCCAACTTTATTTTCACTTTTCTCTGGCTTTTAATTTTTATTTGTTTCAGGGTTATGGCTACAGAGCAACATTAGCTCTCCTAATAAATCCAGCTTTATATTCTTAGGACTAAGGTTCATTAAAAAACTAAAGAAAAAGAAGCCACCTCCTGAGGAGCAATTATTCCTCTCTTAAATAACCATAATACCATTTTATACAGCTAGTAAATAAGAAATTCCAAACAAAGCAATATATATTAATACCTGACATCAATACGTTTAACTAATAATAGAGCAGCTTTTACTAACCATTAGGAATTTTGTTTATATAAGTTTTTCTTAAAGCATACATTAATTTCAACCTAAGAAATTATAATGACTAAACAAAATGAATGGAAATTAAAATTCTTTGATAAGGAATCCGGCCTGACTTATTTTAACACAATTTACTCTTTTGTGAGGTTTTTTGCATCAACATGGAAATTCAAAATTAACTTGCTTTACCTGATCTTTTTTCACAGCATTTAGTTTGAGTTCTGCCACGGCATCAGCTAACTGCTTTTTCACTTTCTCATTTTCCAAGCGTGCAGTATGTAGGTCTGCCATTGTTCTATCTCGCACATTTACAGCATCGCTTAGTTCTTTAGTCAGAAAGACAACTTTTTGCCGAGTTGCCTGAACCTGTTCCTCTGCTTTACGAAGTTGCTCCTTTAAAAAAACTGTATCTTCCTGAAGAAAGCAGATAAATGTATTTGTAATTAAACCATTCAAGTAAAAAAACAGAAGCAGAAAACAATTTTTACATATATTTCAACAGATCCAAAATTTTAAATACTACTTTTCTATTCAAGATTTGGAGTATATGTCTATAAAAAATTTAAGAGGTGACTTTGTTTTAGATTCCCATATAACAACTCTACGTACTGTGTGTCATCGCTACTACTTCATACATGAGGAAATAAAAGTACAGGATGTCAGGTAACACATTCAGTACTTAAAGATCTGGCTAAACTGAGGCTCAAATGAAAGATCCTGTCCCTTAGAATCTCTCCAGCTGAAACTACTGACCCTCTTTTTTTATAATCACCAGTAAAAGTAATTTCAAAAACTTCTTTGTAACACTGCGAATTCTGGTTCAAAGAGGTTTATTACTTTCTAAACTAAAAGACATCCAATACAATATTAATCTACCATTTCAGATCATTATGAAAACACAAAATCGATTTAGGCATTAGTTCTAAAAACAAAATATTGATATACCAATAGTAAAGATGAGGTACTGGGAAAATGAAAAGTAATCAGCACCTTTCAATAAATCTAAAAGTATCTTTAAAAAGTTAAAATTGCCATGATGAAATTATTTCCTTTAATATTAACAAGACATTATGAACACAATAAATAATAGACTTTTCAACTTTCCTGTTTCTAATTTCAGCACTAAAAATAACGTAAAATCAGAAAAAAATTGCAGCCCAATCTTGGTTTTTAAATTGTTAGCCCCATAGAAGGAAATGTAAATGATTATTTATGTAATACTGGCACAAACAAGATATTTGCAGGCATAACACTAACAGATCTTACTATACACAAATATTGTCAACTTCTACATGTCAAGAGGAAAAAAAGAACTAGAAGAAATTATTTGTAATATATTCAAAAAAGGCAAATTAATACTCTGGTATAAACAACTTTTTAATCAATAAAGAAAAACCCAAACCAAAAAAAAATGGCGAAAGGCATGAAACAGGGAAATTTGTTTTACAGAAAAGAAATGGCTACTATGCATAAAAATTCAATCAACAAATTAATAAGTTAAAACAAATATCATTAGCCTTCAAATCAACAAAGATTAAAAAATAGTAACACTCCAGTATTTGGATGGATTTAGGGAAACTGGTATATTCACAAACAGCTGGGCTTTGGTATAACCTTTCTTATCAGATTTTTGCAACATTTATCAACACCTTAAAAATTCTCATGGCTTTTTGATCTAGCAATTTTATTTTCATAAGTTCGTAAGAAAATTATTAGAGGGTATGGACATAGATTTAGCTTTACAGGGATTCGATACAATATTCAAATACTGAAACTATTAAGAACCTAAAATGTCTAGCAATATAAGTATTAAAAATAAGCTATGGTATACTTCCCTACACATAATGGAAGTCTACGCAGTCATTACAATAGTATATCTCATACACTCTTGGTGGGAATAAAAATCAATACAGCATTTTTGAAAGGCAATTTTAAAATAACTATCAAAAATTAAAAACTCATTGGCCCAGCAATTCCACTTGGAGAAATTCATTCCACAAATGAATTCCACGTGCCTAGATATCTGTCTAAGGATGTTTACTGCAGCATGCTTATAAAAACTAAAGATTATAAAGAACTAAAAACAGTTACATACTACACAGCTGTAACATGAAAAGGACTATTATGCAGCTATTATGAGTGAGGAAGAACTACATGTGTACTCACAAGCTATCCAGACATTTTATGAATTTTTTTAAAAAAGGAAAGAAGTTTTAGAATACTATATTCTCGTTTGTATTAAAATATAAATATATATATGAATACTCATAAAAGATTTCTAGAAAAATAAATTCTATAATGATGTACATGAAAAAGGATGAGGGTTCCTTTACTTTGTACCCTCATGTACTCTTTGAATTTTTTATAACCATAAACTTGTACTGCTTTCATAATCTTTTACAAAGTGTTAGCAATTAGTAGTCATTTTTTCATAACTATCTTTTTCCTCATAGAAGTCTTGCCTAAATAGAAAAAAATGCTTAGAGAAATTTTTAGCATCTTATTAAAGAATAAATAATCAAATATACTTCTTACATTTGAATTTGCAATATGCTACACTAAAAAGTAACTTGGAGTCAGGCACAGTGGCATGTGCCGACAGTCCCAGCTACTTGGGAGGCTGAATGAAGTAGGAGGATTACTTGAGACCAGGAGTTCCAGGCTGCAGAGTGCTGATGTTTATGAATAGCCACTGAACTCCAGCCTGGGCAACATGGCAAGATTCTGTCTCTTACAAAATAAAAGTAACTTGGGGTTCAATCAGTAATTCTAAATGTCATGCATATCTAATGGTTTCGGTGTTTAACTATAATAGCAAAATATTGAAAACAACCTAATATCACAAGCAATAATGAATAAAGGAAAATCTACACAAAGCATTATGCAGCCATTTAAAAAATGAAGAAGATCTCTATGAACTGATATGGAATGACTGCCAATTTATACTGTTCAGAGAAAAAGAGCGAGGTGCAAAAAAGTATGTATAGTAATGCCACCTTTTAAAAGAAAGAATATGATAAAGAAGTCTGTGCATGCACACATAAGCTTCTTTCTGCATCAACAAATTTAGGAAGAATAAACTAGGAACTAGTGAAAATGTTTACCTATGAGTATAGGGAAGAAAATAATAGAAAGAATAGGGAAAAGAGTGATACATGAGACATCAGAGTAAATTTTTCATACCTTTTTAACTTCTGAAAAAGTTATTTTACATATTCAAAAAATAAATCAAATGGAAAAAAACAAATCTTAAATACAAAGAAAAAAACCCCCAAACTATTACAAATTTATAACATAAGTATGTAAAAAAAATTAATTCAAGTAACTTTTGAACATGATGCTCTGTACATCCTTAGTGAAATACAGTCTGAGAAAAAAAAGCTGGAAAGAGACCTTAACTTTATTTACAGTAGACTTATTGTTGGAAGTGGCATTTACATAAGAAATGTGAAACTATTGATATGTATGGCTGGGAGTACACATGAATAATAATGATGTTTGGAAACGAGTTCTCAAACTGTGAGAAGAGATATATAAATATGAAATGGGGAATGTAACGACGAACCCTAAGGTACTGAATCTGAACTGGAGATATCAATATGAAGATTTAAAATGCCCACTGGAAGCGCAAAGAAGCAACAGCCTCCTTCCTAGGAGCAACAGAATCCAGTTCTTGATATCAAAATACTACTACCTACTAAAAGAACCAGGGCTCCTTAGAAAAACAGTAATACCAGGTCTAAGGCAGAACCTGAAGCTAAAACACATAGTTGTGCCATTAAGCAAGGAAGAGTTCAAAGAATTATGGGGACATATCAAAGGACATAAAAGCAGGCTTGGAAAGATTCCCCTGATTAAATTTGGGACAATCTGGGTATGAAAAAGAATGATGATGATAATGTATAATAATACTGTGAAGAACAAAGAATCCGTAAGTCCACAGTGATATAAAAAAAGGAGGGGGTAACAGCAACCTCTTCATTATAGAATACCTCCTAATAAATGTGGAAGGAATGATGGAATTTTATAAATCATCATTTGGAACCATTAATTATTAATGTAATAGCTGATATGACAGTAAAACCATTGGGTGAAAGGCTGTTAGAGAATAGGATATTCACACAGATTACATAATAATTGTAAAGAGGCAAAGGAAAGGCACTTATACAGAGACAGGCAGATATAAACAATTACCAAACTTATTAAGAATGGAACAAACTAACATGTTACTTTTAAATGACTGCAACAGGATGAAAAAAACATCATGTCTTTTTTTGTCAATAACGTTTGACCTGGGCCGGGCACGGTGGCTCACACCTGTAATCCTAGCGCTCTGGGAGGCCAAGGCGGGCGGATTGTTTGAGCTCAGGAGTTCAAAACCAGCCTGAGCAAGAGCAAGACCCCGTCTCTACTAAAAAAATAGAAAGAAATTAATCGGACAACTAAAAATATATAGAAAAAAAAAAAGTAGCCGGGCATGGTGGCGCGTGCCTGTAGTCCCAGCTACTCGGGAGGCTGAGGCAGGAGGATTGCTTGAACCCAGGAGTTTGAGGTTGCTGTGAGCTAGGCTGACGCCACGGCACTCTAGCCTGGGCAACACAGTGAGACTCTGTCTCAAAAAAATAAAAAATAAAAAAATAATAATAATGTTTGACCTGAATCCAGTCGTGAGGCAACAATAGACTAATCCAGATTATGGAACATTTTCTCAGATTAGCCTGACTTCTCCAAAAATACCAATGTCATAGGAAGTATAGGAACACTATTCTAGATTAAAACAGTGTAGGGTCATTATTCCACAAAAACTACAAAAAAAAAAAAGTATAGGGACACTATTCTAGATTAAAACAGACTCAAAACACAACAATCAAATTAATGTGTAACAACAAAAAAGGAAATTATAGGCCAATATCTCTGGTGAACACAGATGCAAAATTCCTCAACAAAATACTAGCAAACCAAATTCAACAACACATTAAAAAGATTATTTATCATGATCAAGTGGGATTCATTCCAGGGACGCAAGGATGATTCAATATACGCAAATCAATGTGATACATCTTATTGACAGAACAAAGGACAAAAACCATATGATCACATCAATTGAGGCCGAAAAAGCATTCAATAAAATTCAACACCCCTTTATGATTCCAAACTCTCTACTGAATGAGGAAAAACTGAAAGCCTTTCCTCTAAAAGCTGAAACAAGACAGACACCCACTTTCACCATTGTAGTTCAACACAGTATTGGAAGTTCTAATTAGAGCAATAGGATAAGAGAAAGAAATAAAGGGCATCCAAATTGGAAAGGAAAAAGTCAAATTATCCTTGTTTGCAGATAATATGACTTTATATCTAGAGAAACATAAAGATTCTACCAAAAAAACTATTAGAACTGATAAACAAATTCAGTAAAGCTGTAGGATACAAAATCAACATACAAAAATCAGTAGCATTCCTATATGCCAACAGTGATCTAAAAAAAAAAAAAAAAAGCAAGAAAGTAATCTCATTTACAATGTTGACAAATAAAATACCTGAGAATAAAATTAATCAAAGAAGTAAAATATTTGTATAATGAAAACTATGAAACACTAATGAAAGATACTTAAAAGAACACAAAAAAAGAGAAAGATATTCCAATGCTCCTGGATTGGAAGAATCAATTTTGTTAAAATGTCCACACCACCCAAAGCAATCTACAGATTCAATGAAATCTCATGAAAATACCAATGACATTCTTCACAGAAACAGAATAATCCTAAAATTTATATGGAACCACGAAGGACCCAGAATAGCCAAAGCTGTCCTAAGCAAAAAGAACAAAACTAGAGGAATCACATTACCTGACTTCAAACTATACGACAGAGCTGTAGTAACCAAAACAGCAAGGTATTGGCATAAAAACAGACACATAGACCAATGGAACAGAATAGAGCACCCAGAAATAAATCCACACATCTATAGTGAACTCATTTTCGACAAAATGCCAAGAACACACACTGAGGGGTAAGGACAATCTCTTCAAGAAATGGTGCTGGGAAAAACGAATATCCATATGAAGAAGAATGAAACTAAATCCCTATCTCTTGCCATATAAAAAAAATCTAAATCTAAGACCCGAAAGCAGGAAACTACCAAGTGAACACATTGGGAAAATGCTCCAGGACATTGGTCTGGGCAATGTTTTGTCTTTTTTTGGACAAAGTCTCACTCTGTTCCCTGGGCTAGAGCACACTAGCATCATCATAGCTCACTACAACCTCAAACTCCTGGGCTTGAGCCATCCTCCTGCCTCAGCCACCCAAGTAGCTGGGACTACAGGCACACACCACCACGCCCCGCTAATTTTTCTATTTTTTGTGGGGATGGGGTCTCACTCTTGTTCAGGCTGGTCTTCAACTCCTGGCCTCAAGCAATTCTCTGGCCTTGGCCTCCCAAAGTGCTAGGATTACAGGTGTGAGCCACTGCACCCAGCCTGACTTTTTGAGTAATACCCCAAAAGCATAGGCAACCAAAGAAAAATTGGACAAATGGGATCACATCAAGCTAAAAAGCTTCTGCATAGCAAAGAAAAAAATCAACCAACTGAAGAGACAACCCACAGAATGGAAGAAAATATTTGCAAACTACTCATTTGACAAGGCATTAATAACCAAAATATGTAAGGAGCTCCCACAATTCAATAGGAGAAAAACCCAATAATTAGATTTAAAAATGGGCAAAAAAAAATCTGAATAGACGTTTCTCAAAAGACGACAAATGACCAACAGATAAATGAAAAAATAGTGAACATCATTAATCACCAGATAAATGCAAGTCAAAACTACAATGAGATATTATCTCACCCCAGTTAAAATGGCATTCATCAAAAAGAAAGGCAGGCCAGGGCAGTGGCTTACGCCTGTAATCCTAGCACTCTGGGAGGCCAAGGCGGGAGGATTGCTTGAGCTCAGGAGTTCAAGACCAGCCTGAGCAAGAGCAAGACCCTGTCTCTACTAAAAATAGAAATTGGCCAAACAACTAAAAATAGAAAAAATTAGCCAGGCACGGTGGTGCATGCCTGTAGTCTCAGCTACCCAGGAGGCTGAGGCAGGAGGATCGCTTGAGCCCTGGAGTTTGAGGTTGCTGTGAGCTAGGCTGATGCCATGGCACTCTAGCCTGGGCAACAGAGTGAGACTCTGTCTCAAAAAAAAAAAAAAGAAAGGCAATAACAAATGCTGGCAGTGAGGATGTGGAAAAAGGGGAACCCTCATACGCTGCTGGTGGGAATGTAAATTAGTGCAACTACTATGGAGAACAGTATAGAGGTTCCTCAGAAAACTAAAAATAGAACTACTGTATGACCCAGCAACGCAACTACTACATATATATCCAAAAGAAAAGAAATCAGTATTGAAAAGATATCTGCACTCCCATGTTTACTGCACATTATTCACAACAGCCAAGATTTGGAATCAACCTAAGTGTCCATTAACAGATGAATGGATTAAAAAAATGTGGTGTATATATATATACACACACACACACACAACGGAATATAACTCAGCTATAAAAAAGAATGAAATCCTGTCATTCGCAACAACATGGATGGAAATAGAGAACATTATGTTAAGTAAAACAGGCCAGGCACAGAAAGACAATCTCGCACATTCTCACTCATATGTGGAAGCTAAACTGATGACATGGAGACAGAGCAGAATGATGGATACCACAGGCTGGGCAGGGTAGCAAAGAGAGGGCATAAAATGGGGTTGGTTAATGAGTACAAAAATATATTTAGATAAAATGAACAATATTTGCTAGCACAACAAAGTGACTATAGTCAACAATGAGTTATGGTATACCTTAAAATAACTAAAAGAGTGGAATTAAAATGTTCCTAACACAAAGGAGGATAAATGCTTGAGGTGAATATCCCAATTACCCAGATTTGATTATTACACATTATATGCCTGTATCAAAATATCACATGTACCATATAAATATACATAACTATATTATGTACCCATAGTTAAATATAAAAATATTTTAAATAAAAAAAATAATGTGTGATCTTTTACTACCTCTGGATCAAAAAATTTTAGAGGTAACATAAGAATTAATTTGGGATAATTTGAATGTGGACTAACTATATATGAGAATGAATATGATTCTATTAGTGTTACATTCTTAGGTGTCATAATGATATTAGTGTTATACAGAAGAATATACTTGTTCATAAGAGAGACACACTAAAGTATTTAGAGTGAATTATAATGCCTATGAATGACTTTCAAATGGCTCAGGAAAAAAGGCATATAAATGGGGGAGATAAAACAAAGAATGGTAAAATATTTTAGGGTACATAGATATTCACTGTTCTGTTCTTCCAACTTTTTCGTAGGTTTGAACTTTTTCAAAAAAAAGATTGGGGGGATTAAAAATAAAAATAATCATATTGTACACATTTAATAGAGATGTATTTTGGAATCTTCAAATACATATTGTAAAAGTACTTACTTTACTTGAGGTTGTAAGCATAAAAGTCCTTTGCAGATTTTCCTTTTCAGCCAAACAGAACTGCAGTCTGCCAATCTCTTCTTTGAAGTGAGTAATCATGCTTTCTTTGTTCCCATCTAAATTCTTTAAAGTCTGGACCTCTGACATAAGCTTGGTATTTTCTATTTCTGTATTCTTCAAATGTACCTATAAAGTGTTTGAAAATATCAAGAATATATTTTCTAATTCCATAACCTTAGTCAAAATTTAAAATTACATTATCTATAACCACAAAATAATCAAAGGACGGAAAGACACATTACACTAGAAGTCAGAAGACCCAGGTTCTTCCAAACGACTAGCTAAGCATGTAAGAGCAAATATGGCTTTCCTAAGCTTTTTTATTTTCCATAGAGATTATCCTAAGGTCTAACTGTAATACCTGGTCTCTACAGTCTTTTCCTGTGATTTAATGATTTCAGGTTCTCTTTAAAAATACAAATGGATTTGGTTGCTCTTTTGGGGAAACAAATTATATTATAGGCATATTTAAATATGAAGGCATGACTAGATTCTGGAAAACTAGAAGGGGTACATTCAAAAACAACATCTCAAGCAATTCAATTTTTTTTGCATGTGAAAAGTATTAATACTACATCATTTACTTCCCATGTGCCTATAAATACATGTGTTAACTAATCCAACTATATTGATTGTCTCATGAACTCCGGCAGCTCCTGATTTGCTCCTAACAGATACACAAATCGAATTCCATTAACTGGAATTATAAAGAGGACAGACAACTAGTGTCCACGATCAAGCATTATCTTGCTTTGGTTAAGAGTATTGGAGAGAAATGAATTAATATACTTCTTGTAC
>RJWJ010019270.1:0-30532 GCA_004363605.1 Indri indri | reverse complement strand
TCAGGCTCTCTGTGAGGCGCCGTCCTCTCCTCTGCTCTCCAGGGCCTCTTTGCCTGCGCCGCTATTCCCCTACCGCGTCAATTGACTCTCCTGGATTTCCCCTAAGGATTTCCCCTAAGTGTATTCCCACTCCATGTCGTGTGTGTGTGTGGATATTTTGGGGATGGTGTTACACAGCCTTAGACCAGTGAATTCATCGCTCACTCCACCCCCTGACTCACCTTCCCCGAGTGTGACGGTCACAGTGGAAACACCTTCCCAGGGCTGTGATTTAGTGGACGGCGGGCGGACACTGAAGTTGCAAGCAGCCCCCACGCATTCTGAGGCGCTCGGGGGCAGGAGGGCGGGAGGAGAGCGAGGCGGGGCTGCGGAGCACGGCCGGAGCCGGGGGCGGGGCCGGGGCGGGGCAGGAGCGGCGGGCGGCGGGCGGGGCTGTCCTGTGGGATGCGCGCGAGAGCCGGCGATGGGTCCCGCGGCGCGGCTGGCGGCGCTGCTGGCAGTGCTGGCGCTCGGGACAGGGGACCCACCAGGGGCCGCAGCGCGGGGAGACACGTTCTCGGCGTTGACCAGCGTGGCGCGCGCCCTGGCGCCCGAGCGCCGGCTGCTGGGGCTGCTGCAGCGCTACTTGCGCGGAGAGGAGGCGCGGCTGCGGGACCTGACCAGGTGAGGACAGGGCGGGTGAGAGCGACAGAGGGGCCTGAGTAGGAGACACTGGGCGAGGGGTGACTCTGAGGCCGGCTGTGACTCCAGGCTCACCGTCATGCTACGTGGGACCTCAGAACCAGTGTCACACCGTGAGACCGAGACAGTGTGACATGGGGTGGGGAGTGACTCTGAGGCCCAGTGTGACCCCCAGACCCATTGTCACCCCGTGTGGGACCCTGAGACACCACGGCGTGTTGTGTTGGGGAACTCTGTGTCACACTGTGTGGGGCCTCAGACTTGGTCACACACGTAGGCATCCTAGAACCAGCAACACAGAGCTGGGCACTGTAATCACATATGGACTTTGTCAGCATCACACTATGAAAGATGAGTGATTGTATATGATACTGTGTGTATAAACATGCGTTGTGCCTTCTCTGCTTGGGACATTGAGAAGCCCACAACACCAAGAAACAGTGCTTGCGACCACATCACTATTTGAATATATTAATATTGTACTTATACCATGTGACCCTCTAGCTGAGCTGAGACAACACAATGCACTGTTTATAAAACTTCAAGGGAGTGTGTGCAATAGTAATACCGATTCTAAGGTGACATGGGAAGAAGGTGTGTGGGACGCTGAGACTGTGAGGGGAGTCCACCTAGGAGAGAATCAGTTTGTGTGTGGAGGTGTGTATGTGACTCAGTGGTGACTGAGTAAGGTAATGGATGCATGTCTTTAAGTCTGCAGCTTGCATGTAAACAGTTATATGCATGTCTAAATTTACTGTTAGTTTGAAACCGCGGGACAATATACATATATAATGTAAGTTTATTAATTTTTAACAATAAATGATAACTTTAGAATTATTGTCATTCTTGGGACTGGCATAGTTGCCTAGTGTTCTATGGGTCCATGTCAACAGAGCAAAATGTTTTAGTTTTGTTCTTAGTATAGCTTCACTGGAATCCAAGTTCATTGGTGGAAATAGAACAGAATGTTTTCTCTTTGATTTCAGAACCCATGGTACTCCCTGGTCCCCATGTGCTTGTTCTCATACCAGTCATCTCTTCCTGTGGGTGGCTCAGATGGAGATGGGGGGTTCTGAATCACAGTGCCAGTCTTTCAGGAAACAGGCTCAGAAGAGAGTGCTTAAAGTGTTTGGCCAAAGCAGCTGGCCAGGCCTCCTCCCCTCCGCATGCTGGTCTCCTTCACCATCTTTTCACTGCTGTCATTGTCGCAGCTTTCTCACAGCTGGAGGTCTTATACAAACCTTATCTGATTTGATTTTCTCTCACACATAATGCTTTGAAATAGGTTTGTATTACACACTTAACAAATGAGAAATTATTTAAACATGAGAACACTAAAGTCTGATGGCTTATCCAAGATTATAAATCTAGTAGATAGCAAATCCAGGCCTAGGACACAGTTGTTTTGATTGTTTATCCTACTTTTTTTCCATTATGCTATGATGTCTCTTCCCTACTGCTTGCTTTATCTGATATACCAGGACACAGACCAAGCCACTAGCTACATGAGGTTTTATTAGCAGCCAGAGTACATGGTGCTTAAGAGCCTGGATTCAGGAGTTTCACAGACCTCTATTTAAATCCTTAGCTCTGACCTTGGGCAAGTTCCTTTGCTTCTTTAAGCTTTGGTTTCCTAATCTATAAAATGATAATAAAAATATTGATAGTACATACCCCCATAAGTTAGGATTAAGTAGCACATAAAAGTATTTATCATTGTTCTTGACATGTAATAATTGCTTGATAAATGTTAACTCTTTATGATTGCTATTTATTTTAACACTGGCTGGTGAAACTCGTCTCCATTTCAGGCCCTAAGTATTAACTAGGATTGTGAGAACCCAGAAAAAAAGAATCAGAAAAATTCCAGATCCTTTTCTCAGGTGACTTATGAACAGTTAATTTTGTAGTTTTGTTTGCTATTTTGAAGACTGTCGTGCTGTTTTCTAGTTACTATTCCAAAACCCAGTGAAATGTTTGCTTTTTAAAACAAGAATTTTGGTGGTTTCTGTTCATTTATACATACTCCCAATCTGTTGATTTTATGTAACTTCAGATGTTATTTCCAAGGCTCTCAGTTGATATTCTTCTCTGAATTTCTAAATAGGAAAACAAAATATGTTTTGATGTTGAAACTACTCCCTACCCCAAGTTAATAAAATCATGCTAGTTATAGTATATATAGTTATATACTAGTATGGCACATGTATATAGTCAACCCCTCGCTTTTATTGTGGTTGCAGTTTAAACCACCAAGAGTGAAAGGGTAGCGTAGCAGCAATTATTTCTGTGCTAGGAATTAAGCATTTAGAATGTCTCAGAAGAACTGAGACAAAGCCATTTCTAAATTCCAAAGGAGAAACATATTGACTTGAAATAGCCCATGTATTGTGGTTGGATAACCTGCCCAGACTATGTTTAATGCAAGGATTGTGTTGCAAGTTTTATGTGCAGATTCTTGAAGGAAAGAATCTGATTTTCCACTCTCAGCAGCTTTTGTTAAAGCAAAAGGCATTTAGGAAACCTTGAGGTTTGAATTCAGCATCCAGTAACTCAGTCTCTGGAAACCAGCTATTTGCTCAGAGGCTGGGCATGGAGCCAACTTTTAGATTCCAAACCAACTTCACTTATCAGTTGAAAGATTTTTTTCTCTTTCCTTTGTGTGACAGAAACATGGCATATCTGAACATTAGATTGAATTGATGTGCTACAGTAGAGATCAAACCCCTGGCCCAAACAAATCAACTCCAGAATGCAAAGTGGGGTGTGGAGAGAACACAGAAATAGACAGTACTTTTAATTTAATGGATGACTTGGGGCAAATATCACCTCTCTGCCTTACCTTTTTCCCTTTGTGCCTCAGTTTCCTCTGATGCCTGTTAAACATTAGTTCTCAAGCTAATGAGGAATCTATTTATTCAGTTGTGGAAAAGGTGATGGGAAGAAGTAATAGAATGTGCGTGCTGAAAGGGTCTGTAGAAATCTAGACTAGACCAATTCTTTCATTTTACAGAGGCAGAAACTGAGGGAGAGTTGAAGGCTGGGTCTGAATAAGCCTCAGATCTCTTCCCAGCTCCATCCTTTCCAACCGTCTTATAAAATCCCTGCCCTCGCACCCTCAATTGTTCCTGGACACTTACTCTTTAAGCTGGACTCAAGCCCGAGTCTCTGCTTGTAAGTTTTTTCATCTAGCGGTGGAATATCTTTCACTAAGTAGTTCCATATGGAGCTGACGCAGGAAATAATGGGTAGTAAAAAAGATCCCACACCCTGGAGGCCGGCTTAGTTTCAAATCCCTAGAGTTGCAGCTCACACACTGCCCTGTCTTTGGGATCAGAGACACCCTGGGACTTGACAGGCTTCCCGTTTCCTCCCTGGGGCGCCCAGGCCCAGATTCTTGTTCCTTAGTTTATGTTGAATTGAACATTTGGCTCCTTGGAAGCTGCAAGGCAAGTCGTCTTCAATTTCAGGTTCCATTTCAGAATCGAGGGCCCTGCTCTTGAGAAATCTTCAGATCAGACTCTGCTCGAAGGGGCTGAAACCCCCACCCTGCCACTCCCTGTTTTTCACTTTCATCCCTTTCCACTTGTGGGAGGCCCTCACGCCTGCTAAAGGACTTGTAGTCTCCTGTACTCCTGCACACACTCATAGTTCCTTTTCACTTTGCACAAACTCCTTTTTTTTAAACTTTTGTTATATTGTTTTTGAAATCAATACTTTTAAAACAAGGGGAAAATACTCATGCAGGACAAGACTAGTACTCTTTATTATGGATAAAAAAATTTCAGTAATATAAATTCCATCGGTGTGTTAGAAATGGAATAACCATAGTATACCAGGAAAGGAAACAGCATCTTTTGCCTATATAAACACTCTTGGACACCTGGGGAGGAGAGAAATTAACTAGAAAGATGATCATTTCAGGTCCCACCATTTCTAGCCTCTTTCTGTGATTGTCACCAAGCTGGACAGGTTGGAAGTGTAGTGGACAGCCCCACCTCTTTATTCCCCATTGCAGTCATCACCACTATATGTGGTCTACTTCCTAAACACCTCCCTTGAATCCATCCCATTCTCTGCCCCCACTGTCACTGTACGGTTCAGACTCTCCCTGTCTCGTGTTTGCAGTTTTGGAACAACCTCCTCATCAGCCTTTCTGCCTCTAGTTATTTCCACTTCTGAATCTTCCTTCCCACCCTTGCACAGATTTATATATGCAAAGGAGTTATAGTGGTGTCACTCTCACCTAAGCCTTCCCTGACCTGCTCTGGCCAAATTAATCACCCCCTCTTTGTTCTGCCCCCTAAGCCTTGTTCTTAAGTGTGGTGTTGTGTCTGTGATGTCATTGTTTGTCTTTCTTACCCACTAGACTGTGGGTCCTTGAAACCAAAGTTATTGCTTTGTTCAAAATTTATCCCTAGCTCCCAGGAGAGTGTATTTCATTCATTCTTTCGTAGAAATATGTATTGAATTATGTACCTAATTTTGTATTAGGTCCAGAGTGATGAGGAAAAAATAGTTATTTTCTTGTCCAGAAATCCTTGAGCATTGGACTCCGTCTTGCCTTTGTATCCCCAGTACCCAGCATGGAGTCTGATATCTGGCAGGTAACTCGTATAGATTGACTTATTGAATGAACAAATATATGTCAAGCCTCTGTGCCTTTGTACATCTTGGCCCCTGTTGGCTCAGAAAACACTCTTCTTCCCATCTTTATTCTAGATCCATGGGAAACAGCTGAGAACCCAGGCTTCAGGGTCAGGCAGACTTGGGTTGAGTTGTGGCTTTGCCATTTACTAACAATGTGGCCTTGTTTCAGCTTCCTCTCCTGTAAAATGGGCAAAATAAAGTCTACTCTAACGGTCGTTGGGGGGGATTAAATGAGACAATATATTAATATTTAAAGCACTCAGTGGGATGCCTCACACATGGTAAGAGCTCAATAATTAGTAGCTATTGATATTTTGATGGATCCTTCCAGACTCAGATCAAGTGCTACTTTTTCTGGGAAGTCTTTCTTTCCCTCTTCCAACCCTACCTGGGTTAGGGGCCCTGCCTGCAAATGGCATTATATGTCCTCTTCTCTCACAGCACATATCACAATTATCGTAATTAATTCAACAGTGTTTTTGAGTTTCTACCAGATACTAAGTTTTAAGTATTGAGTGATGACAGAAGAAAAACATTTCTTGTTTGTGGACTCTTTGAGAGCTGGACCCTGTCTTGCCTTTGTATCTCTAGCATCTAGTATGGTGCTTGACGTCCTGTAATTGACTGGTATAGGCTGACTCATCCAATGAACGAATGCTTGGACCTACTTTTGTTGTATTTGTAGTTTTCATGTTCTTGCATGGCTTTTGGTTAGACTATTACATGAGTCTCAAGAGGTTCAGCATTTCAATTTTAGCTACTCTGAACGTATACACACCGTGCCAGCCTTCCCAAGGTGTGATGGTTGTGTCAGGAGGTGAGATCATTCTACTCTTCTCTTTCAGATTCTATGACAAGGTACTTTCTTTGCATGAGGATTCAACAACCCCTGTGGCTAACCCTCTGCTTGCGTTTACTCTCATCAAACGCCTGCAGTCTGACTGGAGGAATGTTGTACATAGTCTGGAGGCCAGTGAGAACATCCGAGGTAATGAGGAGGAGGGCTGGAGGGTAGGAGAGAAGATTCTATCTCCTGACTCGGTGGTAAGGAGAGAGATTCTGATGGGATGTGAGGAAGGGTAGTGGAGTGGGCAGGTGTTACTTGATCCCCTTAGCTCAATCTAGTACAAAGAATAAGGTCCCCTTGCTAATAGGTTTATATGGTTATACATTAAAAGCACTTTCATATCCATCATCTCATTTGATCTTCACTACAGTCCCAAGAAGAAGTACAGGATGTATCATCCCATTTAATATATGCATGGAAAGTAATGGCCTCCCAATAGTTTCTGTTTTATTAAGTTGTCACTACAGTGTGATCTGCAGCAAGATCACTTTCCCGATTTATTTTACTTTGTGCTTTAAGAAGTTTGTGGACTTTAGGGAATCCAAAAAGGGGAAGATTCCTGTAGACGTATAGGATAGGACAATATATGAAGGTGTGTGCCTTGTTTTTTACTCCTCGTTCACTCATTCTGAATGTGCCTCACTCGGAAAATTAGAGTAAACATTCACTCTGTGCCAGGAACTGTGCCTGCTGCTGGCAACACAAAGATAATTAAAACATCTCATGAAATATTTGCACAGGTTGTCATACCTTGCAGGTATTACGTGCTCACCACCTGTTTTTTGAATGGTGGATTGATGTTTCTATTACTTTACAGCTCTGAAGGATGGTTATGAGAAGGTGGAACAAGACCTTCCAGCTTTTGAGGACCTCGAGGGAGCAGCAAGGGCCCTGATGCGGCTGCAGGACGTGTACATGCTCAATGTGAAGGGTCTGGCCCGAGGTGTCTTTCAGAGAGTCACTGGCTCTGCCGTCACTGACCTGTACAGTCCCAGACGGCTCTTCTCTCTCACAGCAGACGACTGCTTCCAAGTCGGCAAGGTAACAGTATTCAGAGAGAGGGCCAATTGCTTGGCTCTAGTTTCTTGTGGGTGAAATAACTATGTCCTGATTGCTTTTACATATTTCTAATACTTACAGTAAATTTGGAAATTTGATATTTTTCCTACTTTCAGAGGAAGAAACCAGAGAGGGTAAATAACTTATCTAAGATTACACAGTTTTAAGTAGCAGAATTACATTTTGAACCCAGTCTTTTAACTCCAAATCTATCCTCACTTTGGCAACACATACACTAAAATTGGAACGATACAGGGAAGATTAGCACGGCCCTGCACTTCATGCATGGTGTGGACTTCAACTGGCAAGCCCAGGCCCTGTTGGCCCCAGAAGAGGTGGCAGCAGCATTTCTGGTTCCTCTCTTTGAGGATGCTTATCTTCTCCCCTTACATCCTGGCCGAGTTACTCTTTCCCAAAGGATGTGCAACTGGCCCGGTGGATCCGACACATTCAGGAAGGACTCGGCTGAGCTCCTGAGGCCAGTGTTTCTGGATGATACCAGGGACTCTCTCTGGAGTCACACCTAGATCCAACGGAGTCTGCAGTGTTGCCTGGACTTTGCTCTCTCTGAGCAGCACGTGCATGTTGCTTTTTAATTTTTTTGTTTTAAAGAAGGAGAAGACTACATGACTTTCCTCTGTAATGGAGGTAACATATGAAACAATCAACACAGTTCTAAAGCCTGAAAATGATTTTCAGATAAAGAGACTCTGAACTTGACTTCAGTTTGTGAGTTACTCATATGACTATTTAAGGATTTTGAAGATAATCATATTTGCTGTGTTATGGGAGAAAAGGATATTTACTTATTATTTTAGATCTTTCTGTACTAGTTACATCTTTTACCATATGTACATTTGTACTTTTATTTAAAACATAAGGGAAAAATGAAGAGAAGACCACTTCGATCAGCATGGAAGGGCCCCTGCCATGTCTAGCATACAGATCTCTACCCTTCGGGTCAGCCTCATCATTAGTGGCAGCATCAAGTTCCTGAGTGAGCTGTGCTTGTCAACAAACATGTAGCTTTTCAAAAACTTAATTGAAGTTAAATAGAAAATCTTTAAGGTTTGATACTCTCATTCCTTCTAGTAAATTCCTATCAAAACCATTCAGAAATTCTAACTACATTCAAAGGTAGAATTTAACATTTTATTCTTACTCATAAGTCATAGAAGATATATCTCCAGGATTTTAAAGTGTCTTTTCAGCATTTTTACAGGTATTTTTATAGCTTCTTTGTGGAGTGATAATAAAAATAAAAATAATTATTTAATGAAAAATTAAAACAAAGTTACTTTTACAGCAGAGATTGTACCGTATTTTTTGTATGTTAACATTAAGTTCTTCATTTGTACACTGTTTGCAAACAGCCGTAATTTAAACAAGAGAATTAAAGGATGCGGTTTTGCCTCTGGTGGAGTATAGTATGAGCAGACAAAAACCTTGCCCTTCTGTTGTGACTGAAAGCAATCTAAGAGATCTCCAGAGAGATGGGAAGTACCACCCAAAGATTTGAGGTCTGTGTGTGGTGCAAATGATTAGTGAGGGCCAACTACTAATAATGATGTGGCAGTCAGCTGAGTTCAGAGACAGCCTAAAGGGAAGCACCAAGTTCCATTTGATAAATTTTAAGCCTTTGGAAAACCTCTTCCTGTTTGACATCAACCTATATTTATTCAGGCATTTGAATAAAGCTTATCTATCCACAAATTTTTTTTAAAAAACTCCAAATCCCATGCTCTTTCCACAACAGCTAAGGTGATCATATATTTAGGATACTCTTGAGAGTGAAAGGGGGTGTTATTAATTATGCTGGGCCAATAGACATAACCTGGGCAAAATGGTCCTTTGGTCACCCTAACTGTAGCACCCTGCCAGTAGGTGAACCCCTGGGTGGAAAGGGAAAGGGGGGTCAAAGTGGGGAATGGGATGTGAAGGTAAGATCATGGAAACTAGACCTCTTGAAACTTTCTAGAACCCCCTGCAACATTTGTTAAGCATTTAGAAATACTAAATTAAAATAGTGTCAAAAACTGAAGCCATTCACTTTACCGTTCCTTGAGGAAATAGACTTTAGAAACCTGCCCTATGAGGTTTGTAACTGATCTGTGACCATAGGTTATAATCACACTTAAGATCATTTTATGCTCTTTGCCAGCCTTTGCCTTAAGAACCAAGAGCGTAAGTCCCCTTTAATTTTGAGGATACATATG
The DNA here is from genome assembly GCA_004363605.1 of Indri indri. NCBI lineage: Eukaryota > Metazoa > Chordata > Mammalia > Primates > Indriidae > Indri > Indri indri. The sequence continues at coordinate 21,079 of RJWJ010019270.1, read as the reverse complement.
CAGGAAAGTGTATTTTTCCTGGCCCCCTCAGTATTCATTAGCAAATCTGAGAGTGGGCCTCATGTGTCCTGATTCCAAGTTTTGGGACTCAGTCTTCCATATTAATGCAGAGTAGGTTGCCCTGAGTCTCTCTATGTACTCTTATCCCTTTTCTGAGATTCTGAGTGGAATCAGAGCTCAATCATCATGTTTATGGCTGATTTAAATTTAAGCCAATTAAAATAATTTGATGTATGGTGCTAACATGTGCTTCATTAGTGAGGCCTTTCTGAAATTAAAACTGTATGTTGGAAATTTAGTAAGTTACTTCCTAAAAGCCTCACTGGTAATCTTTACTTCTGTATTATTTACTTATTTTGAGACATAATACGTCTCAAATTTTTTTTTTTTTTTGAGACCAAGTCTTACTCTGTTGCCCGGGCTAGAGTGCCGTGGCATCAGCCTAGCTCACAGCAACCTCAAACTCCTGGGCTCAAGCGATCTTCCTGCCTCAGCCTCCCGAGTAGCTGGGACTACAGGCATGCGCCACCATGCCCGGCTAATTTTTTCTGTATATTTTTAGTTGTTTGGCCAATTTCTTTCTATTTTTAGTAGAGACGGGGTCTTGCTCTTGCTCAGGCTGGCCTTGAACTCCTGAGCTCAAACGATCTGCCTGCCTCGGCCTCCCAGAGTGCTAGGATTACAGGTGTGAGCCACCGCGCCCGGCCCATCTCAAATTTTATGTGCATAAAATAACATAACAATCAGTTATATCTATAATTGAAAGGAAATATTGTTCAAATTTTATTATAATTTGTTTCGGATTTTTTAAAAAACATATTACATACAGCTACAGCCCCACTTCTCCTCCTTCTCCCCCCCGCCCCACCATACCCTTTCTGCTCCACCCTTGTCCAGGTAGCTCCGGTCCGGAACCATATGGTATACACTCTTCTGAGTCCAGCTTCTTTCACTCAGCACATTGTATTGGTGAAATTCATTGTTGCATTTGCTAATAGTCCCTTCCTTTTTATTGTTGAGTATTGTTCCATTATATGAATATGCTGCAATCTGTTTATCCAATCTCCCGTTGATGGAGACTTGGATTGTTTCCAGGTCGGGCTACTGCGAATAAAGCGCTGTTGACATTCTTATGGATGTCCTTCTGCAGGCACTTATTTTCATTTCTCTTGGATGAATACCTGGGAGTGATATTGCTGAGTCAAAGAATAAGCTTCAGTAATTATTAACATGTGGCCAAATTCGTTTCATCTATACTTCCCCAATCCTTTCCTCTGTGGATTATTTTAAAGCAGATCAGCCTTTCTATTCTCTGAAATTCTTGTCTAATTCTACCACTGTACTATTGTATCTGTTGACTCTTGCTCATGATGGATTATTTCCTGATATACTTTGCATGTTTGGTTGGGAGCTTATTTTCAGCAAGACAATTTTCCCTCTAAGATAATCTCTGTGCCCAGAGTTGTAGGAATATCCCTCAAGAGAGTTTTGGGTTTTATTCTTCCAGGAACTTTGGCGCTGCCACTGACCTTAGATCCACTTTGATATTGATTTATTGGGAGGGTCCTTGACCAAATGAGTATTACAGATTCATACCTAAACTCACAAAGTATAGGCTCAAAATTGAGAACACTTTGTGGAGACATTTTATTTTCCTACACAGAGGCCAGATAGAAACAAACCAACTTTCTTGTCTCCTTAAGCCTGTGGATAAATTTTTTTCTGGTCCACCCTTTCCCTTAAGGTGTGGTTTTTTATAGACTCCAGTTTCATAAGGGTGTCTTAGTTCCAATCCTGGGTTTTTGGAGGTCTAGGAAGGCTTATCTTCTGTCCTCATGTGGGCATTATAACCTGCGGTTACTAAGACTAACACTCACCCCCATCCTAGGCAGCTTCGGCATCTGCTTATAAGCTTATGCTTTGGTTGTTAGCTCCTTTTTTGTTTCTGGTACGTGGTATTTTCCATTTTTTCTTGAAAATATATAATAAAATGCTTTTTGTATTTTATTCAAAGTTTCTAAGTATTTGTGTGTGGAAGGATTCCAGTTATCTCAATGTGCCATATTGTTGGGACTTGAAGTTACTCAGGGAAATCTTGATTAAATGAATTGTTAACTTGGCAGGAAAAGTGCAGTCATTTTTGATTGTTATTTTTCAACTCAACCTTTTCACAAATAGGTAATTTGAGGCCCAGAAAAATAAAATAGCAGGTTAAGGCAGAACTGAGGTAAAAATTGATTTGTTATTTAGGCTGCAGAGTTGTAGTATGTGTAGGTTTTTTCCCTGTCAGGAAGTTACACCAGAATTAGATCATTTTGCAAAGAGTTCTTCCAACTCTGACTTTATAATACTGTGTTGTCTCCAGTAATGACTTCCAGGAAATTCCACCCGAGGTCTGGTATTCTAGTTAACTGTAACCTATTAGGAGACAGGATCTATGTCTAGTACGTGTTGCCAGCATTCCAACATTTAATGTAGAATGATCCCACTGAGCTTCCATAGCATTCCCGTGTCTGCCTTCATTATGGTGTCTAATGCACTGTGTTACAATTATTAGTTTACTCATGTTCCTCTCACTTGATTTAAACTCTTGAAGGGCAGGGCCACCAGGTACATAGTAAATACTAGTAAATATTGAATAAATAATTAATGGAATTGATTATTTACCAATAATAATTATTGAATAAATAATTCATTTTCACACTGTTACCAGCAATATCTTCCTAAAATCATGACATTCAGGATTGTCATTAGTTTAACCCTTCCTGCCATTTTTAGTTCACTTTTTGGTTCTCTTTACCTTAGGCTACAGCCACAATGGACAACTTGAACATGTTCTTGCTTTTGGCTTTGGTTTCTGCCATCCCCTCTTCTTAAAATATTTTTCCTCCCAATCTCTGCTCATTGAAATCCTTTTCCTTCTTCAAGGAAGGCCCATCTCGGATGCCACTTCCTCCATGAAGCCTTCTGAGATTCTCAAGTCTCCTCCCCTCTCTGTGCCTCCACAGCATATTATCCATTTTCCTTTCAGCACTCATTTCATCCTGCCCCATATTATAGTTACTTGAGGTCATGTCTCTCTTCTCCTCCAGATTATAAATTCCTTAAATACAAGAGCCCTTGTGTCTCCTGTCTACCTAGTACAATGCATCGTATGTAATAGATGCTTAGTAAATTGAATTGAAATGAATTTATAAAGGGTTAAAGCTTGCCTTCTTAGGTCCCAAAGGCCTTCTTACTCTTTGAATTGTCATTTCTTTTTTTCTACCTATGGGCTAAAGCTTTAGTGATGGTACTTGTGTCCTCTGCAGGTGGCCTATGACATGGGGGATTACTACCATGCCATTCCATGGCTGGAGGAGGCTGTCAGTCTCTTCCGAGGATCTTACGGAGAGTGGAAGACAGAGGATGAGGCAAGTCTGGAAGATGCTTTGGATCACTTGGCCTTTGCCTATTTCCAGGTAAGACAGTAGGTGAAGCTCACTGCTTTTATTACAATAAATATAGTGTTTTATATCTGCTTTATAATTTTCTAAGCATTTTTATATCTCTTGTTTCATCTTTCTAATAGGACCAAATATGAGTTAAGCAAGGCAGTTATTTTATTATTTCCATATATCACATGTGAGTAAACTGAGTCTCCAAAAAATCCTTAACTTGTCACAAAGTTCACAGACCTCGGATTAGAACCCAAGTCTGTCTGACTCTTAGTCCAGTGCTCTTCCCAATGCACTGACAACTTTCCAATCATTATTTCTCATGTAGGAGGAAGTTTCTCACCTATAGCAGCAGTTGTATTCACAAACATTTAATTGGTTCATGGTGAATATAGATCACATTTTTGCATTCTCGCTAACTCATAACTCTTCACAGATATTACGCCATGATGTTGCCATGGAAGAAGAAGTTTGATTGTTATCCTTTCCTATCTGCAACTGAGTCCAGCTGTAACGTGACTGTGTCTGGCTACAGAGCTGCAGTCACTGTTCCATAGCTCCAGCCTCGGTTCCCCCTCCAGGTGCTAGTTTTCCTTGGCACTGTTGAACTACTTACTACCTGTTGTGCTCACATAGAAGTTCATTTCGCTGACTGTGGCAGCTACCATCCTTTTGTATAGCCAACCCCAATTCCCACCAGACTTGTACAGTCTTCAAGAATAGGCCGGAAAAATCACAATCTTGCCTGTTTCCTGGAGTTTCCAAAGCTAATAAACCATTCCTGCTCCCCACATTCCTTTTTCTTTCCCCCTTTCCCTGAGAAAAGGGAGGAGGACGTGGGTGGTCCCAACCCACGCATTGCTGCCAAAACAGATTTATTCTCCATGCACCAAGCAGTCCTGTTCCTGTCATGGACATTCCTGGTAAATGGATCTTTGTTATTATAAAACTGTCTAGTGTTCTTCCTAAGTCTTCTGCTCAATTTCTAAGTGTTAAAGCTAAAATAGAATAACTGGTGTAACAAAAGGTGAGAAGTAATTGAGTTTTAATAGAGGAAGGAAATGAAGGATTGAGATGGAGAGACTCAGAGAAGCAGCTTACCCTGAAAGATGGGGTTTTAAAACAGTGCCCCTAACTCTGATGACTTGGGTGTCCCCTCCACTCACTGAGAGACTCTGCCCTTCCACATCATGCTTCCTCTGGTGAAATTCTCTTTATCTCACAAGGCACAGCTCAGATGTCACCTACTCTGTGAATTCTTCCTTAATTTTCCTCACTCCTCTTTCATGCTCTTATAGCACTTTTTTATGCCTCAGTAATAAAACACATAAGGCAGATATTATGACATGATATTGCCATGGAAGAAGTTTGATTGTTATCTACAAGGCATTGTCTTATAGATGATTTATTAATATGTTTCCCCTGGCCCCCCAGTAAATTAGAGGTAAATGCCCCACTATGGACTTTTTATTATCATATAAAATTTAACGTATGCATTTTTTTCATTACATATTTTAGTAAAAAACATTTTAGTAACTGCTAATAATAAGAAACAGTAGAGTGTAGTGGTTAAACCATGGGCTCTGGAGTCAGACAGATCAGGTTCAAATTCTCTGAAAATGTGGGCAACTTACTTAACCTCCCTGGGCCTCAATTTTCTTATCTATGAAAGGGGAATCATAATGATGCTTACCTCAAGATTAAATGAGCTGATACATGCAAAGCCTTTAACAGGAAGCATACATATCACATACTACATTCTCAATAAATATAAGCTATTCTTATATACTACAAGTGTATGTTTTCTTTTTTCATTTAGTGTTATTTAATGTACACATTTCCAAAGAAATTTAACTGGAACACCAGAAGTAACTCTTTGTTCTTCATAAAATATGATTTTTATTTCATTACAAGGCTCTAGAGTTTTAAAAATATGAAAAATTATATTTTGGCTCTCTTCATCTCATGAAGAGTTTGAAAAGCTTGGGTTAATATCTGGCATTCAAGATATTCATAGTTTACTCACATATTTCTTTGCTAAATATAGAACAGAATAATTCATGCTATTAAATAATTAGAAACAATCTGTAAGTCCAATATTAGTGGAATAATTAAGTTCTCTGTGATGCAGTTTCTGGATGGAATAAAATGCAACCATTAAAAATGCTATCTTTGAAGACTATGTAATAATATAAAAACACTCCTGATAACAATATGGAGTGAAACAATCAGGATGTGAAAATGTGTAAAAAAAATATGATCGTACCTATGTAAAGATCATATATTATCCAAAGTGCTTGCAGTGCCTGGATTTCAGTAATTTTTTTCCATTTCTCATATGTTTTATAATGTGCTTATTGTTGCTTTTTTCATTAAAAATGAATTTTTTAATTTGCTAAAGTAAATGATTAGAAAGAAATACATCTCCAGCAGTTAATCATCATCTGGCAGCACCCAGAGGAGGACTGCAGCCCACCCATACGGGTCTGTTCCCCAGGTTTGTCAGGAAAACCCCATCTCCTTTTGACCTGGTTGAGCCCCAGATTGAATGGCTGTGGAGAGTTAATTCCTGTGCACTGTGGAATGTTTCTGTTTTAGTTCTTCCTTTGCCTCCTTTTAACTAACTTTGTAGACTGTAGGAAGAGCTGAACCTGGAAAACAAATTATATTTGTATTAGGGTTTTGATAGTTCCATATTAAGTGTAATAATAAACTATAATCAAATAACAAACACCCTGTGATTATGTGGTTTTGCACACTTTAAGATTTGAGGGCACTTTAAGAAAGTTTATCTTCGTTTGTTTTCCTACCTTCCCTGGGAAGGTTAGTAATAAGTCAATTGTAAATGAGGAAAGTGGTGAGACTGGATTCACAAATCCTCTGCATTTCTCGTCTGCTGCTCCTTTCAATGCACCTTATTATCTACTTGTGGTAAGAATGTTTTATAGTTTTTTAAAAGGTCTATTTAATGATTTGTTCAGAGGAGATATCCTCAGTGCGGTTAATGCTTTCTTTTTCTTTTCTTTCTGTTTTTTTGTTTTTTTTCTTTAATAGGCAGGAAATGTTTCGTGTGCCCTCAGCCTCTCCCGAGAGTTTCTTCTCTATAGTAAGTAAGGATAAAAGATAATCCGGCCACAGGTCTGAGTTATGGGGGACTCCCTTCTGCTCCTGGCCTTTAATCACCACAAGGGACATACAGCTATCTGTCTTTATTTAATTTCATAATCTAAGGCACATTTCCAATTTTAGATGAAATCTTACATATATGCAAATCAATGCCTCAGGGGGAAATTTTTAAGTGAGTTGAAAAATGCTGAGAAGATATCAACCTGTCCCTTCCCTCCTGCACTTCCAACCGGTTATATATTAGCATTGCTTCTATGGGAACAAGTCCAAGATTGAGAGCCAGTTTCTTTGGAGACATTTTAAAGACCCAGGGTTTGGAAGTAGACCCAGGAATGAATGAAATCAATGTGCCCTGTGTGTGCAAGGAGAGTGACTTAGCAGGATCTTTCACTTAAGCTGCTCACAGAGTTATCAATTCTTCCCTTTAAACCAGAGCTCACTTTGCTGTGCAGCCATCCTGTTCAGATGGCTGAGTTCAGCTTCAACCCCCTTCAGGGACTGCCCTGCTGACAACACAATGAGTTAAACAGGAAGGAGATGCTTCCTAGCTCAGCTCTCTGCTTGGATATTTTTGCTTAAAAATTTCTTATATATATATGTGTGTGTGCTTAAAATTTTAGTGGTAGATGGCTTCCCAGGCTTTCCTCTAATAAAGTATTTAGATTCTAAAGTAAGATACAAAATCACTGTTTGGTTTAATATTTATAAAGTATTTCATGTAGGACTTAACAATTGCATGTATTCATAAATTTTTAATGAATCCATTTAGTAATGTTATTCCTTTCTGATAATTTAGCAAACAGTAGTATAAGGAAGCAGTTGTATGGTTTGTAAACACATGGGTAATTTGTGGTACAAACAAAATTATAACCCTACCCTCCTTTATTTCTTTTTGCTTGATCTGTTAAAATCTCTGCCTTGCCAAGAGAACCTAAATTGTGTGCTTTTTATAGGTGGATAAGTAGAACATGGCAAATGAGATTCCCATTTCTAGCTTTGCAATATTTTCATTGCTGTTTGGTCTCTTCATTTCCATTCTCCAAAACTTCATTTCTCCTCAATTCAGACCCCCTTCTGAGATGCACTGAGACATATGCACAGAGGCAAGCAGGCCACTGGCAGCCACCAGTCCATGGGGCATCTTGAGCCAAAGTGGGTACTAAAAGTGGGCACAGACAATACACAAGATTTACTGGGTTTCCCGAGGACCCTGTGGGAATCAAGTCTAGAATCAAAGTCTAGAGTCCCTTTATCCCAGACTGCTCATCTCTGGGTCTAGGCCAGTTACGAATTTTGAAGGATCTAGTGGAGCCAAGCATGAATGAGCTTCCAGTTCTCCAGGGAAGAAAAGGTTGGGTCCCTCTGCAACAGGCTTTGGCTCTCTGGGCTTCTCTGTCATTACACTTACTTATCATGTTTTGTTGTAAGTGGTAATTTAATATCCCTTTTCTCCATTAGACTCTAAACTCTGGGAGATCAGCCTCTAGCACAGTATCTGGTACATAGTAAATGTTTATTGAAGATTTATTGAATGGATGGGTAAATGAATGATTGAATGAAAGAATGAAGCTCCTTCTTCTCTATATGTAAAACTGACCGTCACTATCCCAGAGCAGCCATCCTCATGATCCCTTGGCCGAAGAACGTTAAGTACCACGTTCCTTCCCAAAGCCTTCCACACCTCAGATCTACCGGGCCCAAGTCAGTCTTTTTTGAATACCAGGTACTCTTCTGGAAGCGAGGGTCTTACATCCTCCTGTGCATTGACACAAGGAGTTATTCAGGGAGTCCAGTTGCCTGTTCTGCACAGCAGTGAAGCTGCAGGAAACCTTGGTAGCACTTCCTGAGGGCAATATTTGTTAATCTATATTATTCCCTGCTCTGATTTTTCTCAGGCCCAGATAATAAGAGGATGGCCAGGAATATCTTGAAATATGAAAGGCTCTTGGCGGAGAGCCCCAATCGGGCGGTAGCTGAGGCTGTCATGCAGAGACCCAATGTACCCCACCTGCAGACCAGAGACACCTACGAGGGGTTATGTCAGACCCTGGGTTCCCAGGTAGGATCCCTCAGGGAAAGAGAAAGGGGTGACAGGCTTGGCTAGAGAGCGAGAAGCTGGCATTGGGACAACGTGAGGGGAAAGGGCTGATGCATTGAAAACAGTAACACTCACTTGGGCAACATCAGAGTGACCACATTCTGTCTCTCTCAAGTTCCAGTTGTTTTATGCTGTAGTTCCCCTAAGGTGGTTCCTGCTCCTAGACCCTTCTTCTCTTCTGCTGATTCTACTCTTCCCTTCCAGCCCACTCACTACCAGATCCCCAGCCTCTACTGCTCCTATGAGACCAATTCCAGCCCCTACCTGCTGCTCCAGCCCATCCGGAAGGAGGTCATCCACCTGGAGCCCTATGTTGCTCTCTACCATGACTTTGTCAGTGACTTGGAGGCTCAGAAAATTAGAGAGCTTGCAGAGCCGTGGGTGAGTGTCCCCAAAGCCTGCCAACAACTTCCTTTTGTGTCGTCACATGCCTGGAGTTCGGGAGTATGAGAACAGGCAACCCGAACAACTAAGTAGACACTTCATTAGTCCAGGAGTTCAAAATGACAACCATTCCATAAAACTAATCCACGGTGGAAAAAAAAATCACAGTAGTGGTTGCCTCTAGAGGGAAAGGATTAACTGGGAATGAGGTGCAAAGGAATTTTCTGGGGCGTTGAAAACGTGCTCTTAATATCTCGTTAGGGACGTGGCATACACAGCTGTGTGTGTTTGTTAAAACTCAGCAGACGGTCCTCTTGAGACATGTGCATATCATCATGTGTCAATTTAACCTAAAAAAATAAAAATAAGGAACACTTCAAAAATGTTAACCATTCCATATAATTAGTAGAAAGGGGGAAAAAAGTAAAAACGGGTGAGATGACGGGGCAAGGAGTGAAATCCTAATACTTATTTACAGAGTCAGAGTGGAAAGTTCAATTTCATTATTTTGTTAAAGAAGAAACTGAGGCCCAGAGAGAGGTAGGGACTTAAGATCACACGTGTAGCTAGAGCTACAGCTGGAACTTAGAGGTACATTGATTGCTGCTCTGTTGTTCTGCTTTCTTGTATCTGTTAACTTAGGCCAAGTTATGCTCGGTAATAAGCAGCCCCAAATCTCAGAGATAACTACAGTAAAGCTTTGCTTCTTTCTCACATTATACATCTGTCTTGGGCTGGCCGCAGCTCTGCCCCATACTCTGGGACCAACCTGACAGCAGCCTCTATGTGGGACGCTGCCAGTCTCATGAGAGAGGAAAACGACACAAGACAGCAAACACGAGCTGGCTTGTAAAGCTTCCGTGTGGAAGCATCAGACGTTACTTCCACCCACGGTTCTCTGGTCAAAGCAGAGCATGTGGCCACCACTGCAGACAACAGGGAGTCTATCTGGTTCCTCCACAGGGAAGGCCTTACTGAGCCAAGCTTGGTGTCTGTGGGAAGGGGATGTTTAATCCTCCCCCTAGGAAGTGTGGTAAATATTTAGAAAAATTATGCAGTCTACCTTGCCTATATAAGTGTGTTGCCTGTTTAAAGATGGCACATTAATACTGTCTCAGACTTATTTATGTCAATCCAGACATCTCACCCTTAATATGTGCAGTTCATTCAGGCAGCCAATAGTCAGTCATTCATCAACAGAACAGAGCCTGCCGTGTGCCAGGCCCTGGCCTGGGTACTGGGCTTTTACAGTGAGATGAGGTATTGGTCCTTTCCTTTTGCGAGCTTACTGCATAATGAGGACAAACAAATTTGTACAATATACTATGACATGTACTGTCACATGTGCAGGGGGTTGTGCTATGGCGGCATTAAAAAGTGAGCCTTCCAGCCGGGCGCGGTGGCTCACGCCTGTAATCCTAGCTCTCTGGGAGGCCGAGGTGGGTGGATCGCTCAAGGTCAGGAGTTCGAGACCAGCCTGAGCAAGAGCGAGACCCCGTCTCTACTAAAAATAGAAAGAAATTGGCTGGATAACTAAAAAATATTTATATAGAAAAGATTAGCCGGGCATGGTGGCGCATGCCTATAGTCCCAGCTACTTGGGAGGCTGAGGCAGGAGGATGGCTTGAGCCCAGGAGTTTAAGGTTGCTGTGAGCTAGGCTGACACCACGGCACTCACTCTAGCCCGGGCAACAAAGCGAGACTGTCTCAAAAAAAAAAAAAAAAAAAAAAAATTTAGCCTTCCTCTGAAGAAAAGGCAGTGGGGCAAAGAGCAGATGGGGAGGAGAGGATGAATCAGAGAAGGCTTCCCTGTGGAGGCGTCATCCATCAGAGAAACAAGTTGGCAAAGGGTATTCCAGGAAGATGAAGCAATGTGTGCAAGGGCCTCATGTGCGACATGTCCAGAGACCGGGGAGAAGCTCGGTGGCCGAAGTGCGCAAGAGACGAGGGGAGGTGATAGGAGATGAGGCTAGATGGTGAGACACCCTCAGCAGACACCGCAGGTGCCATGCCAGGCACTTATCGTGTAGGCAGTGGGAGAGCTGTTGGACGGTTTCCAACAGGAGAGTGGCATGATCAGGTCTGTGGTTTTAGGGAGGGCTCTGACAGCAGAGACGTGGATCGGAGAGAGAAGAGCAGCAGTAACCATTTCATCTAAAAGCCCCCTGCCCCCAGGCAAGTCTAGAATCTTTGTACAGGCTTTTGAGATGATTAAGCTCCACTGGTGAATTGGAACAATGTGTTTTCAATACGTTCAGCTTCTCAGTGAGCCAGCAGTAGTAGCATTTGGCCAGCAGCTGCTTTTTCCTCAGACTAGGCATGTTGCCATGGTGACAGGACAAGTGGCACACCCAGCGATGTCTATTTAATCGTTCATGGCCAGGTCATCAATTTGGCATGCACAGACCTTGCCACACTCCCTTCCCCAGAAGCGTCTTGCTGGGCTGCTGATGCCTGGCTCTCCCAGGAATAAGCCCTGGGCTTCTCTGGTAGCGGCTCCCCCATGGGACCTGGGCAGACATCTCGGTGGCTTGTGTTAAATTTATCTGCTTCCTATTCACTGTCCCTTCCCAAAGCACACTCTCTCACCACTTCTCTCTCTCTCCCACATCCTACCCATCCTTGAAGACTCAGTTGAAGTCTCAGGCATCTGTTGAGCCTGCCAGCCCTGACCACTCTGGCCTACTTTGGTTCTTTGAGTGAACATACAATAACCTCCCCCCGCTCTGAACTCAAAGTTTTTGTTGCCAGTTGTTTGGTACTTAATTTTTAAATTTATTCTGCCATTTATGTGTTGTCTGGTATCACTGACAGTTTCATGGGTTAGCATCCTGTCTCCCCAACTAGACCGCAAACTAGCAAACGTCATATTGTCTTTCTTGAAATGCCTTGCCCTGTTCTGCCTGTTGCAGCCACAGTATCTTTAGAAGGTCAGGTCTGACCATGTCAAGCCCTTGGCTAAATTCTTTAATGGGTCACTTTTGCCCTCAAATGCTTGCAAACCTCCGAGGCCTGGCTGCTCCCAACCTTCCGCCACATCTTCCCCTTCACTCGACACTCCGGCCACACACTCCTCTCTGCCGGTGATCTCTTTTCACCTGTGTGATTCCAGTGTGTCTTGTGGACATTCTGGGAGGCTTTCCAGTCCCTCATGAGAATGGGCTGGATGCCCCTCTCTCTATTTCCGTAGCAGTCTGTACTCACCCATTATGGCCCCGTGAGATGACTAAGGGGCAGGGACATTGTCTGGTTTAGCCTATTGTTTGTCCAATGCCTAGTATAGTGCTTAGCACAGAGAACAAACCAATAAATATTTGTTCCAAAAAACGAGTGATTTGTAGGTGGACAATGAATGATTTTTTATTAATTTATTTTTTATTTGTACAAATACGGGGGCTACATGTGAAATGTTGTTTCACGTGTATAAGGCGTAATGATCAAGTCAGTGTCTGTAGGGTGTCCATCATCCAAGTGCAATGCATTTGTGTCACCCCGCTCTGCCACCAAACACTGAATTTATTCCTTCCATCTTACTGTATGTTTGTACCTTTAACCATCTCTCCATCCTTCCCCTCCCCCAGTCTCTATTATCTATCTTTCCACTTTCCACCTCCATGCGATCAAATTTCTTAGCTCCCACAATAAATGATTATTAAAGGAATGAAACACAAGGTGGCTCCTTAATTGGGGGAGAAGGGATTCCCCAGGGTTTTTTTTTAAGCTGTTGATTTTTTCCCTACAAAGACAGAGGGAGCATCTCTCTTCTATGATTCTCTCCTCTATGAGTGGTTACAGAGAGGATGCGGGGCAATTGGTGAAGTATATCAGTCACCTTCTGATTTCCCACATCCTAAAATTGCAGAGCCATAGGCTGAGAGGAACTCCCAAGAACGTGCTGTTCACATGCTGCATTTCAGAGATGGGGAGACGGGTCCAAGGAAAGGAACAGGCTTTTCCAAGATTGTCCACTTGGTTTAGCAGCAGGAACAATGACATTACAGAAGCCCTAGAGAAGAGAAAAGCTTTCTGTCTTGTGCAGTTCATTGCCCCGGGTACTACTCTCCCTGCCTGTGAAGCACCAGGGGTGGGTCTGAGCGCTGTGAGTGCCTGTAAGTGCAGGGCCTGGTTTCATTCATTCATTTGTCATTTAACCAATACTGAGCCCCTGCTCCCTACCAGGCCCTCTCTGGACCTTCAGGATACAGCACTGAAAAAAGACCCAGTTTTTGCCCTCATGGAGCTGACATTCTGATGGCAGAGGCAGAAGGAGACACACCTTTATATAAATAAATACTATTTATCTTTCTGTCCCTAGTACAGTGACTTTGCAATTAGTAGGCATTTTATTTAAAAACAATTTAAATGCTATATCTGGACATTCAGAACAAAAGCGAGACATTTAGTTAAATTAGTGACTTAAAACCTGTTGTTTTTCATCATCCAGTTTTGTCTATCAAAATATCACATGTACTCCAAAAATATGTAATTATTATATATAAATTAAAAAAGAAAAGGCAGTTATAGCAAAACAGATTTTGATTCTTTGTAAGGAAGGGCTTTTGTCAGAATTGTTCAAAGGGAGCAGGCTGCCTCTGAGTGTAGAGAATTTCCTGTTGTTGGAGGTGTTCATTTAATTCAACACTTACTAAGTGCTTACCATAGGTCAGGCCCTGTGCCTGACACTGGGATACAAAGATGATTGAGAAATAGCCCTTGTTCTTACCTAACTCACAGTCTTGCAGATACAAAAGGGATTCAAATACCAGTTTATTTCAGCTCAACAAACTTTTACTGGACTGCTTATTGCAGCCCAGACACAGTGGTAAAGGTTATTTTCAACTCTAAGATTTTTGGTCACTTACTGTTTTTTATTTTCAAGGTTGATAGCTATCACTAAATCACTCCTGTGTGTAGAATGCCCTCTAAGTAGGGAGGAGCTGGCAGGTGTTATGTGCATGCATAAGAGAGGGGCCTCTCTGTGGAAATGACAGAGCCCACCCTTTGCATCATAACCACCTGTGCTTTGTCTTATGTCCTTCCACCAGCTCCAGAGATCCGTGGTGGCGTCAGGGGAAAAGCAGTTACAGGTGGAGTACCGCATCAGCAAAAGGTAAGGAAGGCCCTTCCTTGGCAGGGACTGCTGGTCATGCCTGCTGCCCACACCCAGACCTGTGGCACAGCTGAGTGCCAGGTCAGTAACAGCTGTTCGGGGACTGCAGGAGATGCTGTTTCTCCTTTCATGGGTGGTTATATCATCTGAGGATTTAACTAGAAGGCCATTCGAGAAAGACTTGAAAAAGCTCCTATGGGCTTAAACCAAAAAATAAATCCTATCCAGGATTGTTCTAACCAGGATTGCTTTTCCAGAGAATACAGCACTGTTCACATTTATGATTTGACTCCACAAGATTCCATTCCCACCTTCTGACTCATTCAAACATGACTTGCCAACAATCAGGCAAAGAGACAAATATAATAGATTCTCTGTCCCCGATGGCTTCTCTGGAGGAAGAGATTCAGCTGTGAGAGCCCTGCTTTATCCCCTTCCCTGCACCCCTGCCCACCCCCTGCACACTACCCCCCCCCATTTCAGCCCTTCATTTGCATTGTAAGGACAGGCCTGGTGATACCGTAAGAGGCGGGATCTCCATCAGAGCCATGTGAGACAGTGACCTCAGCATCCTTGGGGAGAGGCCAGACCTCAGGATGGGTGGTTAGTTTGTGTTGTCTGGGAAGTGAGTGAGGGATGGAAGCTTTGATTCAGAATCACTTGGCTTAACTTATTTGGTCTAGTACCTTTCTTTTACAGTAGTTATTCTCTACACTTTGGAAGGTCCATGCAACCCCAGCTTCATTGCTTTTTCTAACCTTCCTGATACTGTAATGTCAGAAAGAAAAGTCAACCTTATATTTAGATTCATTGTTTCTAGGGGAGTAGATGGTGTTTTCTTCCCTTTTTTGTTTCGTTTTGTTTTTTGAGACAAAGTCTCACTATGTTGCTCAGGCTGGTCTGGAACACCTGGGCTCAAGTGATCCTCCCACCTCGGCCTCCCAAAGTGCTGGGATTACAGGTGTGAGCCACTGCGCCCAGCCCTTTTCTTCACTTTTCAGATCAAGAAACTACTTTCTCTTTCTCCATTCGTATTACTCCTTCTTTGGGCTGGAACAGCCCTACATCTTTTCCATCTACTGCAATTTTATGCACCCTTCAAAATTTGGCTTAAGTGTCACCATCTTACCTGAGTGTGCCCCGGTAGAATTAACTTCTTCTTTTGTGCTTCCAGCACTTCACTTTAAAGTCTATTTCTCATTTTTTCTACCTTAATTTGGACTTAGTTATATTTGTGTTTGTCTTCTCCCACACAATCCTTGAGCTCTTTAAAGGCAGTAGCTTTGTCTTGGGGAGCTCTGTAAACCTAAGGGCATGGGGCATAGCACTTTCATCCACTCTGTATGGAAGAATGAACAGAGTAATCCATTCCTTAAAGAGCAAAGACGTGGTCTTCCCACATCATGCCAAGGCTCTTGCCTGCAGAGCACTGATGGTCTCCCGAGGACCTTCGCTGGCCTTGTTTGAGGAGCACTTCCTTCATTTCCCAGGGACCTAAATTCTGATTCCAAAATTTCCACTTTGTTGGAACCTCAACAAGACATTCAGGAAAAGAGACTGAACTGTGCTCTCTGGCCTTTGACCTATCCTGGTTTGTCTGGCAGTAGAGCAAAAGAGCAGCGATTTTCCTGTGTTTATCACTAACATATAGGTGACAAAGCATCTTCGTAAGTATTGTGTTTCACAATTCTCACAAGTCTGTGAAGGAGATACACTATCATTTCAATTTTATAGATAACACACTGACCCTTAGAGAGGTTTAAGGTTAAGTACCTGACTCAGGACCACACAGAAAATCGGGGACTGGTCATGTTCCTGTAAACCCCAAACTGTTTCCACTGCACCCAGCTGCCCCTGTTGAGATGTCTCTGCAACATAGCCATTTTGAAGACAGAGTTTTTGTCTTATTCCTCTTTGTATCTTGGTGCCTGGGTGCTGGAAGCCTTCACTCTGTTTCCTCAGCTCCTAGCGCAGGGCCTGGCCTTCAGTGGGCATCAGAGAATATTTACTGAATCAATGAATGTGTGACTGTTGGGATAGAGGACAAAGTGGACATGAGGGATGAGATGGTAATTAGGCATTAATGTCTCTCTTCCCTCCCTCCCTCCCTTCCTTCTGGCAGTTGACATTAATTCACTTGTTTAATTCATTCACTCACAGACATCATTTAGTCATTTCTGGCATCAGATTACTGATGTGCCAACCTGGTGTGTTTCAGCGCCTGGCTGAAGGACACCGTTGACCCGATGCTGGTGACCCTTGACCACCGCATTGCAGCCCTCACAGGCCTTGACGTCCAGCCTCCCTATGCAGAGTACCTCCAGGTGGTGAACTATGGAATCGGGGGGCACTACGAGCCCCACTTCGACCATGCTACGGTAACGATGGGGTCAGTGACCCATCTCCTGGGCTGGGGAGCCAGGGCATTATTTCTGTCAGACAGAGCTCTTGTAGGGCTCTCAGGAAGGCTAAGTGAAATCTTAGAAAAATGTTCTTGTTCCAGGAATATCTGAAAGCCTTGGTTTCAAGCTGAATGCTGCTGATTCGTTTTCTTACCTGTCCCCATGCCCCCTCCAAAATTTGTTAATGAAAGAAGAATGTGGCTTGTCATGGAATCATCTCTCCTGCTTCCCTCGGGGACTTCCTAGTGAAGATCGTCCTTCCTCCATTCACTCTCCCATCTTCATGATCTCAGCTGCCCACCTTCGCTGATAATAGCAAATAATTTTTGAGGATTATATCTCCCCAACATTGATCTATAGATTCAACCCTAACTTTATCAAAATTCCGAGAGGTTTATTTTTGTAGAAATTAACAAGCTGATCCTAAAATGTATATGGAATGCAAAGGACCTAGAGCAGTCACAACAAATTTGAAGAAGAACAAAATTAGAGAACACACACTACCTGATCTCAAAACTTAGTATAGAGCTTAGAGCTACAGTAATCAAGGCAGTGTGGTGCTGGTGTACGGACAGACACATAGGTCAGAGGAACAGAACAGAGAGTCCAGAAATAAACCCACACATTTATGGTCTATTGATTTTTGACAAAGGTACCAAGGAAATTCAGTGAAGAAAATATAGTCTTTTCAACAAGTGATGTTGGAACAATTCAATATTTATCTGCAAAATAATAATAATAATAATGAATTTAGACCCTTACTTCATGCCATATATAAAAATTAACACAAAATGGATCATAGACCTAAATGTAAAATGCAAAACTATAAAACTTCTAGAAGAAAACATAAGAGAAAATCTTTGTGACCATAGGTTAGCAAAGATTTCTTAGATAGGACACCAAAGCATGATCCTTAAAAGAAGAAAAACATGATAAATTGGACCTTATCAATATTAAAATCATTGACCTTTCAGAAAATACCATTAAAAATGAAAAAATAAGCCACCAACTAGGAGAAAATATTTGCAAATCATATATTTGATGAAGGACTTATATCCAAAATATATATAGAACCTTTATAACTCAAGACAAACAACTCAATTTTTTTAAATGAGCAAAAGATGATTTAAATAGACAGTTTCCAAAGAAGATAAATAAATGGCTAATAACCACATGAAAATATGCTAAACATCATTAGGGAAATGCAAATTAAAATCACAATAAGCTATCACTGCACTGCTCTTAGAAGGGCTAAAATAAAAAAGACAGATTATAACAGGTGTTGATGAGGATGTGGAGGAGATAGAGCTCTCATACTCTGCTGGTGGGAATGTAAAATGGTACAGCCACTTTGGAAAACAGTTTGGCAGTTTCTTAAAAAGTTAAAGGTCACCTACATATGATCCAGCCATTTCACTCTTAGGTATCTTATCTAAGAGAAAAAGGAAACATGTGCATACAAACATGTGTACATGAGTGTTTATAGTAGCTTTATTTGTAATAGCCAAGAATTGGAAACAACCCAAATATCTATCAACAGGTGAGTGGATAAACAAACTTTGGTATATCTGCACAATGAAATTCTATTCAACAATAAAAAGGAATGAGCTACTGCTACATCCAGCGACATAGATGAACCTTAAAAACAGTATGCAAGTGCAAGAAGCCAGATACAAAAGGCTACATATTTTATGATTCTATTTATGTGAAATTTCAAGAAAAGGCAAAAGTGTAGAGATAGCAGATAAGTTGATTGCCTGGGGTTGGGGGTGGGAGCAGGGACTGCAAACTGGCATGAGGGAACTTTTTCAGCAGATGGAAGTGTTCTAAAACTGGATTGTGGGAATAGTTGGAAAACTGTTAAAATTAACTAAAACTCATCGAACATTACACTTACAATGGGTGAATTTTGTGGTGTATGAATTATAACTCGAACTGTCCCATGACCAAAAAAAAAAGAGTATGTCGTTTTGGCAAATAATTGGGAACTCCAGGCTTATGATTTGGTATTCCTACAGAATAATTCTCCGTAATATGTTATATCTTAATTTCTTTATTTCACAGAGAACCCAAAGGTGCAATTAACTCCTTGTGTGGTATTTTCACTACTGACAAGTAGTTCTGTTTGACTGGTATATAATTTGTTTATGGGAGTATGTAATAAATTAGTTTAAAAAAAAAGGTATATTGAGTACCTTCCAGCAAAGATGGGCACATGCTTGAGTAGGTGTAGCTCAGGGCTATATCCTATCCTTGACGCCCTCATTTTACTTCCCCCTGTATTTTTTTTTATACATTAATATTTACTATACCATTATTCATAATAGACAAAAAGCAGAAATAATCAAATGCCTACAAACTGATAAATAGATAAAACATGGTTTATACATATAATGGAATATTATTCATCAATAAAAGATAATAAAGTACTGACACCTGCCACAACATGAATGAACCTTGAAAGTATCTGCTGAGTGAAGGAAGCCAATCACAAATACCACATATTATACGATCCCATTTATATGAAATGTGCAGAATAGACAAATCAATACAGAAAGAGAGTAGACTGGTGGTTGCCTAGGACTGGACTTCCCCCTGTATTAACGCTGGAATCCTGGCTGTCAATCTGATGCCATCTGTATAAAATAATGATATGTTCTATTTTTGTCTCAGTCACCAAGCAGCCCCCTATACAGGATGAAGTCTGGGAACCGAGTTGCAACATTTATGATCTATGTGAGTCTTGCTCTGGTCTTCTTATTTAATGACTGGCTATTTATATCTCTATTTTATTTTATAGTTTTCAAAGCAATTTCACATGTTGATTTTATCTGGTATTCAGCACAAAAATCTCCAGGAATTTTGTGACTTTCAGACAGCACTTTTGTTAGCCACTATAGGAGATACGAACAAATACAAGACAGAGTTCCTACCCTCAGAGAGCTTACAGCATATAGATCTAAATATGATGTTGGCGTGGGCAGTGGATTAGGAAGTGGGGTTCCATTGACAGCCGAGAGATCGGGGGCCTCGAACAACACAGAAAGAGGATATGAGAGTCTCCCTCTTAGCGGTCCACAGACTAGTCAGTGTTGAAAAGCAGGCACCTAGATGAGGTTGTGGAGCTGTGAGGAGAAAGAGAAGAGAGGCGGTAAGATTACAGAGGGAGGAGCAGAGAGGCTTACAGAGAAATTCGGAAAGTGTTGCCTCTGATATGTAGTGAAAATGCTCTTCCTTATGTCCCCATGAAATCTTCAGTAAAATCTCCATTACACCCCCTTAAAAAATAAAACAATAAATTGGCCCCTTCTCCTAATTCCTGGTCTGATTCTACAGGATTTGGTCCCATTCTCTATTATCTCAGTCATCCCCTTCCCCTTCAGATCCTGTGGGTTTACTTCATTCTCTGTATATAAGTCGTAATTCCAATCATCTGTCACTTAGACGAGATTATTAGAAGAAATCACTTATTAAAAAAAAGCTGTGTCCGGGCGCGGTGGCTCACGCCTGTAATCCTAGCACTCTGGGAGGCCGAGGCGGGTGGATCGCTCAAGGTCAGGAGTTCGAGACCAGCCTGAGCAAGAGCGAGACCCTGCCTCTACTAAAAAATAGAAAGAAATGATCTGGACAACTAAAAAATATATATATGGAAAAAATTAGCCGGGCATGGTGGCGCATGCCTGTAGTCCCAGCTACTCGGGAGGCTGAGGCAGGAGGATCGCTTGAGCCCAGGAGTTGGAGGTTGCTGTGAGCGAGGCTGACGCCACGGCACTCTAGCCCAGGCGACAGAGTGAGACTGTCTGGAAAAAAAAAAAAAAAAGATGCATTACTGTTCATTGAAGGGACAAAAATGTTAAATATCAGAGCTCTATATGACAACCAAAGATGAAATCCTGTTTTCAGGCTCACGAGAGTAGCAGACACTCCCACCCTAGCGTTCCCTCTTTTCTTAGGGCTGTCTCTGGTCTCCACAGTACCGCCAAGAGAGGGCAATCCGAGGCTGACGTTCTACATAGTCTTTAATGTCAGCAATTCCAATGTATTTCTCCATGTATGCTTCCTGCAGAACAGGAAGGCTGCCACTTACCATGCTGTCCGGCCTCTCTGTGGTCATTCTGGTGGTTCCGATCAGGCACAGCGGGATAGCTGAAGTCAGCTTTCAGGCAGGAGGCACATCTTGGATCTGCAGCTGGTCGCAACCTCAGGCTGATCACTCAGCTGGCACGGGAGGTCACAGGCAGTGAAATGAACTCTTGCCAAAGAACAGGGCATCTCGGGGCACAATGTATCTGTTTTTTATTCCCCCTGTATCTCTTACGGCTGGTTCCCTGGTTATAGGGGTCCAGTTACTGCAGTGTCGGTAGCTCGGATGTAGGAACCCAACAATTTCAAATAGCAAGTACAAGTGTTCGTGTGCACATGTGTGCATGTGTATTCGGGTTTTAAGCATTTGAGACACAATGGAATGGAATGGACTTTGGGTTTGGAGTTAGTCAGCCTAATCCTGATTCTGCCACTTACT
>RJWJ010019269.1:0-30543 GCA_004363605.1 Indri indri | reverse complement strand
CATATTTCTTTGTAAGTGAAGTAAGAAGCAATACATTTAACCATCGTATGTGTGTGAGACCGACTATCTAAAAATCTAGAAGAATGAATCAAAGTCAAACTGAAGTCAGAAAGCTAACATTTCAGCAACTCTCCTAGAAATGTCTTTGCCAACATCTTTACAATATGTTATTTGTACTGTGCAATTGGGGTTAACCATGAGGATGAATAGATACAATTCAGCATTTTTCTAATGTAAATTTTCCTTCACTGTTTCTTCAGCCTCTCTCTACTCTACCTATGGAGTCCTAGGTTGAGAAGTGAGCTAGGCCAACACTCTCATCCTCAATTCACTAGCCGTTCATTGGAATTCAGTGCTGACCTTAGAGAAAAATACTGTGAAGAATATGAAATGTATCTTCATCATTTCCAACCTCCCCTTTTACAGGAAAAGATGTCAACAACTAACTCATAAGAAAAAGTCCACCTACCCTCCTGCAACTTAAGGAACGTCTGCTTTTAGAAATAAGATGCTTTTACCCAAAGGAATGGGTGAATGGAAGAATTTCAGATACGGGGGCATCAGGATTTCTTCTCTTTGCACTTGCTCACGCTGGCTGGCTTTGCAGTTACTGTAATGAATGCCTGGTGTCTCGGGATGGGGCTTAAATTTTGACCTCCTTCCTCCAGCTCCTCCCCATGCTCTGCCAACAGGCCTCCTGCCTATTCTACCCAGTCTTATCACCCATGGCTGTTCTAGAAAGTTCATTTCATTACTTATTTTTTTCTTTTGCATCCAGTGAGTGAAGTCACATTGAAGCCTCTACAAAACGGCAACCTTCCAGTTTTAAGAAAGAATAAGCTGGTGCAAAGTGCTGCGTGGTACTTTCTTCAGGAGAGCACAGCCCAGCAGGGGCAGGACCAGTGAGAGACAGGGGAGCCCAAAATTTAAGGAGGCGCTGACTCTCAGTGCCAACTCTGCACCTGCGCGACTCTGAAAGTGGGCGCCTCCTTAAATGTTGTGCCGAGGCCCCTCGCTCCCCTCACCCTAGTGGCCTCAGGACCTTTTCTTCTCCTTGCCCCTTTTGTGTACTCTGTTCTCCTAAAATTGGTTTTCCAGGTCATCCAATTGTAGACCTAGTGGGTAATCCTGACGTGAATCATTTTAAAACACTGGAGGGCTCAACTGCGAGATTCTTTTGCCAAATAAAGTGAGGTTCATTGTGTGAACTAGAAGACTTAAAATTTTACCTGCATGCATTCTTCCCAAAAACTTTAGGAAAAGTTGATGGATTTTATCAAATTTTTGCATTTTTCAAAACCACTTCAGAGAGGCTTTCATTTCCTTGTAGCTATACATATCACCAACTTGAAATGGAAGGACAGATAAAAAGGTTCCAAGGGGTCATGCGGTCCATATGGCCTAAGAGGTACTGCTCCATTCTGTGGCCACCTGGTGCTGCTCGGAGGAGGGGTGGAGCAAGCACAGGCGGGCAGGGCAGCGAGTATCATCCAGGTTCTGTGGCCACCCAGCCTTCGAAGCCAGGGAGGTTCATTGGAGGGGATTGGCGATCATCCTTAGCGGTCAGCAAAATCTTTCAGACTTTTCTCATGGGCGTGCTAGCTATTCTGGTGGCGTCCTCAGATCCATTCTCTCTGCCCTGCTATGCCCAAGAGACCGGCTGCTCTGGGCTGCACCTCCCAGCTCTTGGCCCTTGATGTCTGGTTGGGTTCAGCCAGTGGGAGGATTGGCGGATCAGAGAGCGGGACAAGGGAGAGATCTGGGTATTTCTTCCACTGCTCCTTGCTCCAGTCATAGTCTCACTGTGGCCCCCTTCTTCAGTGACAGCCCCTGCCAGGCAGTCCCTCCCGGACTCCAGCTGTCATGGGCTCCGGTAACAGTGTCTTCCCCTTCCCCCTTCAGGCCTACAGGTGGTAACAGTTTCCCTCTGATGCCAGTCCTTTGAGGGGCTTCCTAAGACTAGTTGGTTTCCTTAATTCTACCTCCTCTTCTGTAAATAGTCATTTTTTGGTTCAACTCTTTTGAGTGGAATTCTCCTTCTCGCTGGAAGCCTGACTGATGTATAGAATAACATCTATTTTTTATAGTTACAGAGAATAAATTATCTTAATTTCCCACTAAAGAAAAAAAAGCAAAACACTGATGTGAGTTCACCTTACAAAATGTAAGAATTCAGGGAAAGAATGAAAATGTAAGTCTAAGAAAGGAACTGTATTTGTCAGGGCTCTCCAGAGAAACAGAACCAGTAGGGTGTGTATGTATACACACACACACACACACACACACACACACACACACACACACACAAGCATGAAAAGAAATTTATTATTTTGGAAGGAATTGGCTCACGTAACTATGGAAGCTGGCAAACCGGAACTCTGTAATGTGGGCCAACAAACTGGGCATCCAGGAGAGCCGATGGTACGGAGGAAGTCCAAAGTCAGTGTGCTGGAGAATTCCCTCTAGCTCAGGGATACAGGGGTTTTTGTTCTATTTAGGCCTTCAACTGATTGAGTGAGGCCCACCCACATTATAGAGGACAATTTGCTGTACCCAGAGTTCACTAGTTTAGATGTTAACCTCATTTTAAAATACCCTCCAAGGTGATATGTAAAATCAATCATCCCAGGAACCTGGATAATAATTTTAAAAACTATATAGAAATCCTCAATGATCACGAGGTAATTGGACCAATTAAAAACTCTTTTTAGTGTTATTACACTATGTAGCATCCTAAATTTAGCTGGCAGTTTCCTCTGCTGTTGAACACATGAAGTACACGTTTTTTCTTGATCATTTCATTTACCCAGACCTGTGGAAAAGAGCTGTTTCTTATTCATGTGAGTACAACGAAACACAAATATAAACACACAAAAATACTTTTAATGTTTTATATTTGTGCCACTTAAACAGCTGAAGCCAACTGCCTCTTGATCATCACAAGCCCCTGGCTCTGGAGTGAGGTGTCATTGTCCTTGCAAACACGCTGGATGGCACGCATTGTGCAGCGTGTGGGTGTCAGCGCCCAGCGCCCGCGAGGCTCCGTTCCGTGAGGTTTGGGGAGAGTGAAATGTGCTCTCTCAAGCTCACTAAACACCAGGACAAAAAAATCTATTTTATTCTCCAAACTCATTGTTCAGCTGAGGCCCAGTGCTTTTAATCTTTGTAATTAGAGTGGCAAGAATGTGTTTTTAATCTTCTGAATCAAATATCTTCTTTTGTTTCATGGGCAGAAAATGACAATTCTCCCAAAAATCTGTATAGAGAAAGAAACTAATCACGCATGTACAAAGCTGTATGATGGGACTCTGGGGTGTGTGTATGGGACGGGAGGGTGATGAGAATCTTCATTTGAAAGAGATAAAAATGGTTCTCAATTTTAAAAGAAGGCTCTAAATATGAATAGAAATTTCTTCCCTAATGCTTTTTCCGCAGTGTTAGGTTTCATTCAGACAAATGAAATGGCGGTGTCATTTATTTTAATAGGATTCAGAATGCAGCTTGATGCCTCTTGTTTTTCATAGCCGAGGCGCTGCTCCGATGAGTGGCAAAGCACTTCTTCCACTGAAATGGAACTTACGTTGTCACTGCTGTTTTTTATCAAGAAGATATGTTTATTATGTTTATACTTATTATACCAGCTCTTTTATACCAGAGCCCACAGGATGGTAGGCAGGAACATTTAACAGTGACTCTCCGAAGTTCTACAGCCACAGAAGGTATTTCATAGGTACAGGGCAGGCAGTGTCGTAGTCGCATTTCTCCCCAGTGGAGAAAGCCTCTGTGCAAACACAAGTGGATAACGCAAATGGTAACGCACAGACATGTTACCATCTTGAAAGGGGCTGAGATACAGACCCCTTCACATCAGTAAGGCCTGAACTTCCGATGCTAAGCAGTCCACCTCTGCCCTGCGCTGAACAAGGGAAAAGGCACTGCTGACTTCACAAAAATGTCCGGTGACAACTTTTCCTCAGGGAAGAAGGCCTGCTTGCCTCACATTTTCATAAAAACAGAAAAAAAAAGGGTTGCATCAAAAAGATATGCTCCAAACATAAAACAATGTAGCAGTTGTGGAAAACAGTACAGCAGTTCCTCAAAAAGTTAAACATAGAATTACCGTCTGATCCAGCAACTCCACTTCTGGGTATTTACCCAACGGAATTGAGAGCAGGATCTCGAAGAGACATTTGTATCCCCATGTTCGTAACAGCATTGCTATTCACGATAGCCAAGAGGTGGAAGCAACCCACGTGTCCACTGACAGGTGGATGGATAAACAAAATTTGCTATACACTCACAATGCAGTATTATTCAGCCTTAACAAGAAGAAAATTTTGACACGTGCTGCAACACAGTCGAACTTTGAAGACATAAGGCTACGGGAATAAACCAGATACAAAAGGATAGATATTGTATGGCTCTATTACATGAGGTACCTAGAGTAGTCAAATTCATAGAGACAGGAATTAGAATGGTGGTTGCCGGGGACTGGGGGAGTGGACAATAAAAAGTTAGTGTTTAATGAGTATAGAGCTTCAGTTTGGAATGATGAAAAAGTTCTGGAAATGGATGGTGGTGATGGTTGCAGGACATTGTGAATGCACTTAAAGCCACTGAATTATGTACTCAAAATGGTTAAAATGGTAATTTTTACGTTATATATATTTTGCCACAATTCAAATGCCCTATTCCTGCCCACGCAGAGAAGCTGCTGGCAGTATTGCCTCCCCAAATTTAAAAATCTAAAAATTTTAAAATTAGGTTCTGAAAGGCCCCCCATTGAGGGAGTCTATTTCATATATCCGTACTGGAACTACTTTTCAAGTAAACAGTATAGTTCTCATTCTAATCTATAGTATGATTTTAATCATCCTCAACTAATTCTACCGTTGTCTTCATGAAATCTCAAATAAAGACCCCCAAGTATGGTGAAGGGAAGAGACCAGGACCAGGTTGATCCTGACGACACTTGCAGTCAAGATTCCAGACCCAGGTTTGACAGTGCCGAGTTGCACCCTTTCAAGAAAAGCACCCTGGACACATTTATTTCTGTCTGTGAGTCCTACACATTTCAGCAGTAACTAGCAAAAAGAAAGTGCCAGAGATTGACACTGAATTTTTAACTGTTAACATAACATAATAGCAAAACTACCTTATACAGTCTTATTTTGTAAGTCAAATTTTTAAGTACTGTCATTCTATTAAGGATTTGGAAGGATGTAGAAATAATATTCTTGTGTTTGGGTTCATTGGCATCGGAGACAATAGCCATGTGCATACACGCATGCTTAAATTGATGCAAAGAAAAGATTCGGTTGTTCTATTTCTCCGTGGCCTGTTTATACAACTATGCAAGCCCCAGAAGCCAAGAAATAATTGTCCCTCTGCTCCTAATGCTGCCTTAATGAGCCATAGCAAATTCAAGAACCAAACCTTTCAGTTGCATCCAATTCGGCTGCCTGCTTACAAAACACACTTTGATCAGTTCCCTAAAACAAACTTGCCTGCTGTATGAAGTCAGTTTCGTCAACACAGGAAGCAACTATTTGTTAGTTATGGTTTGAAACCGTCTGTTAATAATGTAATAGTATGAAAAATTCTTTCTAATAGGTAGGGAAGAAAATCTATTAAGTTGGACAAAATTCTTGTTAGCTCTTACCAACAGTTTATCGATATAATTCAATAAATCATTGACAGATACCATTCTGGGATTTTTATTTTCCATTTGTATCTTTTTTTTTTCACTTTTTCATATGCTGATTTTTTTTTTTTTTTAGGCTTAATTAAATTTCTTTCTGGTCCCTAGGATGTGACTGTGTCTTAGGTAAGCTACTAAATCAACTTCTTTGTTATTCATGCATAATTTGATTTGATTGTCACCTAATTAATCAGACTTAGGTAGTAATTCAAGTCAGTCAGTAAACTAACCCTGCTGAGTTCACCTGTTTGGATTCCATATATCCAGGGATTACTCAAATAACTTCAGTATGGTAATTTAATTTGCTGATGCTGAAACTAGAAAATTATTCTCATTAAGCAGAAGCCAGGCTTCTTTTGTTTTGTTTTGTTTCTCTCATGCCTCCCTTATAAATTGTTCCTTCCATTTCCTCCATCAAAAGACCAACCCACTTACACGGTAGATGTCTAGACCACTGCCGTAACAGCCACCCTTGTGCCCCGATGTCAATTCTGAGTTTCTCAAACAATTATTACCTAAAAATAAAACATGTTATTGTAATTCATATCCATGGTTTAAAATCCCATTAGTGGACCTGTCCCTTAATGCCATGTTCTGCTCTGCTACCTATGTTCTCCTAGACTTTTTATTTTGTCATTTGATCAAGAATTCCGTTTACAGAATTTGAGCTACAAAGTGTAGTATTTCAAAGTGATTTTTACACACCAGATTATTTTACATCATTAGATGTGTCTTGAGCATGTGGGGGGTGCTGGGCACTGGACAAGGCTCTGAGGACTTAGGGTGAACAAAAGCAGACATGGTCCTCAGACCTGTGCGAGAGACACTGCCCTCGAACCCAGGGCAAAGGATGTGCTTAGGGATTGACTCTTCGAAAGGCAATACACAAGGAAGGCCCTTTCACTTTTAACAATTTTCTTAAAGTCGTAGAAGACATGCAGTTCCTTTCATCCATGATCCTATATAATTAAAATATCTAAATAGCGCTGAGGAAATGACAGCTGAATTCTTCAAGTTGTGTTTTTGCTCCGAGAATGAATAACCCCTCAGTTCCTTTCACTTCAGCCATTCTAGTCCCTCATTCCAGGTACTGGGATTCCTATGAGAAGAATCAGCATTTTTGGTCCATAATTTAGAATATCAAAACCTCCCTTGAATCAGATTGATGTGTAGACATATATAGCAATACACGTGTATGTACCTACACACTTTAAGTTATGACGGAGACTCGGGTCAACCCAACCTGCAGGCGCAGGGCCTGGCTCACTGCCTAACCCACACGGGGCACTGATGTGGGACTCCTTGGGGGTTCTCGGTGAGCAGCCAAATCTTACATGGCCTTGAACAAATTTGGCAGAGTGAAATATCACTCAAGTTTTATGACCATAGTGTGTACAGAATGAATATGAGAGAAAGAAAGAGAAAGAGAGAGGAGGGAGAAAGGGAAGTAAGGAAGGAAAGAAGAGAGTCACAAAGTGGCTGAGGCCAAAGAGGGAAACCTAAGCAAAAGCAGGTAGACCAGAAGGTCAAAAAGCGTGACTGCAGGAGAGGTACAGAATTAGTGCTGCCAGCAGATGACAAAAGCCTTGGTCCTCCTCCTGCATCTCATCCTCCTGAAGTTCACTGTCACTACCATCGTCAATCTTTTCCCAGCAACAGTTCCCTGCTGGTCATTAAGTCATTCATCAGGCACCTGTTGAATACCTTCTAGGCCCCAGATGGGATGTGGTGCCAAGAACTTTAATCCTTAGTCTTCACGGGGTAGGCAGGGACCATGCAGCCCTGTGCTTTCCACAGAGGAGATACTCAACAAGTATTTGTTGAACACATAGTTTCAATAAAACACAGAACATGCTATGATGGAGCACACCTGGGATTCCATGGAAGCTAAGAGAAGCATCAAAGCACTCCTTGAGGGCACAGATTCTTTTACACCCCTTTTCCCACTGCCTAGCACAGATGGCAGCAGCCAGTGTTTGTTGAATGAATAAATGGGTGTGTGAATAAATTAAAACAAAGAAAATCTACCCATATATAGATAAATCAGATTCTGTTTCAAAGCTTGATTTAGGAGTTTGCCATTACGAAAATTCTTTCCTTAAGGCAGATTTCAACCCCGATGATATTGCCATTGCTGTGTCTGAATAAAACATTAAAAGTTCTTTTTTTAAAAAAATTTTTTTCAAATTTAATCTGTTAAACAGAACCAGCTTTCAGCAGATTTTTCTCATCTCCTCCCCTGCTGCTATAGATCCTGTGTCCACAAACAATAGATGAAAAGGGGAAAATTCAATTTAAAATATTTTCTTTGCACAGAAGAAAAAAGTGGAAAGGAAGTCTTAGTGGGGTTTTTTGCCCAACTCCTTCTGGGGAGAGTTGATGGAATTGGTTATTTTTGCATTTATAAAAACACAACCTTATGTTTCTCTACAGTTTTTATCCCCCTCCCATCAGAAGTATCATAAAGTTCTTTACCAATTATACAGCAAAGAAATTATATCATTATATAATGCCACAGATTGTGACAAATGAGAGTTAAATAGCAGCCTAACATACCGAAAAGTATAGCAGGAAGGAAAAACATGAACAAATGAGCTCATTTAGCTTATTATAGACACCAGGGCTTCAACGTTCCCGTTCCACAGAAACAGCGCCGCAGTCCGCAGCTACAATGACGGAGTGCACGCTAGCAAACGAGAACCTGACAGCCACAGGGCCGCGGGGAAACTGAAGTTTCATTTTCTTTATAACTGCTCAGACCAGTATGGACTTGGCCTTCTCCTCAAAAGTCCTCTGAGGTCATCGGAGCCTGTTAATTTTCTCCTCATATTCCATTAATGAATCAGAGACAGGCAAGTAGTCAAATTTCCAAAACTCATTACGAAACTGTTGTCTGCCAATGGCAATGGCGCAGGCCTTCCTTGCTCCCTGGTCACTCGCTTTCTGGCATTTGAAAGCAGAAAAATGTGGTCATCAGAGTGGAATTTTTGATTTTCATACATGGTTGATTTGTAGGGGAGAAATACGTTCTATTACTGACCTATATTCTTCAAAATATATCTGATGTGTATCACTTATCTCCAGTGAGACTGGCCTTTATCAAAAAGTCCCAAAACAATAGATGTTGGCATGGATGCGGAGAGATAGGAACACTCATACACTGCTGGTGGGACTGCAAACTAGTGCAACCTCTGTGGAAAGCAATATGGAGATACCTTAAAGAGATACAAGTAGAATTACCATTTGGTCCAGCAATCCCACTACTGGGCATCTACCCAAAAGATCAAAAGACACTCTATAAAAGAGACACCTGCACCCAAATGTTTATAGCAGCACAATTCACAATTGCAAAGATGTGGAAACAACCCAAGTGTCCATCAAAACATGAGTGGATTAATAAAATGTGGTAGATGTATACCGTGGAGTACTATTCAGCTTTAAGCAACAATGGTGATATAGCACCTCTTGTATACTCCTGGATAGAGCTGGAATGCATTCTACTAAGTGAAGTATCCCAAGAATGGAAAAACAAGCACCACATGTACTCACCATCAAATTGGTATTAACTGATCAACACATAAGTGCACATATAAGAACAACATCTATTGGATGTCGGGCAGTCAGGAGGGGGTAAGGGGGAGGAGGGGACGGGTATACGCATACACAAAGAGTGCGATGCACACCATCTGAGGGACAGACGCACTTTAAACTCGGATTTGGGGGGAGGAGGGGGAGCAAAGGCAACATACATAACCTAAACATCTGTACCCCCACAATATCCTGAAATTAAATATATATATATATATATATCTGATGTGTTTCACAGACTCTCCTCACCCTTTAAAGTTTGATGGTCCTTGATTTGTTGCCTGAGTTCTGTCAATTTCATTTTAGAGACTTTGGTCTCTTCTCTGACACAGGCTACACATGGTTGGATGAAGTAGTTGAAGAGATGATATCTAGAAGGAAGAGAGCCAAGCTTCTGAGCACAAGAAGCCAGATTTCCTGCAATAAATCATATTTGGGGCCAGATGCTTTCCATCATAAAACCATGAAGCAGGTATCACTGCCCTATTTTATGAGGGAAAGCCTGAGACTTCTTCAAGAGATCAAGTCAACATTTCACAAATATGGCCCACAGAGTTCATTGTCAACCAGAAGACCACCAGGATGGCTAAAGAGTAGACAGGAGAGCTTTATTGGAGATATCAGCTTGCAAACCAGGAAGAGAGAGCCTCCAGCGTGGACCCAAAGATGATCTCTCTCCAAAGAGGGAAAGGATAGGTGGGTTTTTATGCTTCACAGGGTCTGTGTTATACAATAGAGTCATGCATATTCAGCAGGTTCTGGGGAAAAGCTATACATATTTATGAGGGGAGCCAAGCACATGTGTAATGGGTAAACATAAATGTAACGTATTTCCTGTGTTCACTTTGGGGTGGGTTTTAGCATTAAATGAGGTGGAAATTTAGCTCTTTATGTCAAAAGGTGAACTATAGGACACAAAGACACTTTGTGAACAGCCTCTGTAAGTTGGCTGAAACTGGCTTAAGGTCTACAGTTGCTTATCAGAAAAGAACATTTCTAAGGACTGTCTTCTGTCCAGTCAGAATTGTAGTAGTCTGGGTTGTAAGTCAGAGTTAGGGGGGGTTTGATAATTTGCCTCATAGCTTCTATTGTTAGGGAGTTTAGCAAGCGTGTGGTTTTTCTTGCAGCCATAGGAATTTAGAGAGTTGCCATGCTAGCAGAGTCCTGAACCCTCAACCCATATGTAACTTTTGTTTCCTTAACCTTAGAGTCCATCTTAGTTGATAAAGTGGTATCTATTTCTGTCTCTCAAATCAGATTATGGATCAGAATCACCTGGAAACTAGTAAAACTCACTCTAAAACTACTTAATCAGAATATCTGGGGTGGGGCCCTGAATATGAATTTTAGCAGGTCCAGGTGATTCTCACATACCAAGGTTTTATTGGATGAATAATTTACCTACAGCCATCCTGCAAGAAAGGAGCAGAGACAGAATTTCCACTTAGGTCCGTGGACTCTGAAGCCTATATCATTGCTTTTTTGAGCTCTCTTCTAACATTCTAACATTTTATGAATATAATCAACTTAAGATATCACAGTAATAATAATAACAGTTAGCTTTTCATTTAGTGATTACAGTGTGGCAGACTTAAGTAGACTTAATACACATTAACTTAATGATCCTCACAACACCACCATGGGGTCACTGTTATTATTTTATTATTATTTCTATTTTACATTTTTGGAAACTGAGGCTTGGACAAATGATTTTAATCCTTAGCTGCCTGTAGCAAAGGTGGTGCTAAGAATTAACTTCAGGGGTCTATTCAGGTTAGTCAAAACAAGGTGATTTCTATGCAAATGAAGCTTTAAAACAAATTCCTTTGTTCTCCCTCCAAAATAGAAAACCACTCCTAAACCTATCCGATATGGAAGTTCTGGAGCCTTCACCAGCCTTACTAGAAAGCCTACCCTCTTAACCATTATTCTGTGCTGCTTCCAACATTGAACAACCATTTCTTTTTAGCATAATTAGTTCATTTCATTTCAATTCAATTCCACCAAATGTTTATAGAGCACCCAGTGTGGAGCAGGCATGTGCTTAGCCCTGTAGGAGGTGGGAAGGCAACTTAGACAGAATTTTGTATTCCTAAACCTCACTGCTTAATGAGATAGGAAAATACAGATAAGAAGTATTATAATCAAGATTACCAAACACAATAAAAAAACAATACGGGAATGGTTAATTTTTAACTAGGAAAGGAGAAGCTCACACTCCCATCCACCAGCTAGGGGCCACCTTCTCACCATCATTCTCCACCAGCTAGGGGCCACCTTCTCACCATCATTCTCCCTCCCCTCAGGCTACCTGGAAATACAGTTAAAGACCAACTATATTGAAGGGCTGTAAGTGTTGCCTAAGAATAGGAAAGAGAATCATGTAACAGGGGGAATGGCCTGAAAAAGGGTAAAAATATTTTCGTCTCTCTAAAACCTCCCTACTCCTTTTGAGGATTAAACCTGCATCCCTGCCCCAGGCCAGTGGTTGGGAGGGAGAGGGGAATGTCCTTTGTTCTTCATACCATAGGAGATGGCTCAAGGGAATTTTCCCCACAGAGGTCAGGAGATTATCTTAGCCAGAGATGGGATGAATCAGAACCATCAACTGTAGATGAACAGCAATAGCCTGAAGCTGAAAACCTCCCTTTTAGAAGTTCTGTATTCCTGCTTAGAGGAAGGACATTGGTACTTTGAGATGAGAGTCTGACAACCTCCTCATTTGCCAGCAAATTAATAAACTTCTCTTTCCATATCCTCGAACCACTTGTCCTCATTCTTCTGATGCAGCCTCAGGGATAAGTGCTGAGCTTTTGGTAACAGAATTTGGCATCTCTGGGTGGGTCCATTGGCACCCTGTCAGAGCAACACCCTATGACTGCGGCTGCAGCTGGAAGAGACAGGGAGCAGCCCTGGGTCATGCCATGGGTCTCTGTGGGAGAAACACCATCTTTTCAGGTGAAAGAGAGAGGAACTGCCCCAGCAGCTGCCAGAGCCTGTTTAACTCCAAAAGAGTGTCTGTCTCTCCCTCTGTGGAATCAGACACAGCTCCTAGCTACCTAAATGTTGGGGAGAAGAAAATGGATCTAGAAATATCTCGATGGCCTTGGCCATTTTTCTGAGTAAGTTCCCCAGTGTGCACTGTGAGACCCTTGATTCCACCCATTTGGGGAGGCTTTTGAACCTTCCAGCCCTGTGGCAGGGCATTCATTTGGAGGCACCATTTGGGGTGGAAGTCATGAGGTTGAATGGAACTAGGGAACCAGGTTTGGATTTTTAGCTCGTTTGTGGTTCCCAGGGAATGGGGGAACTAGGCCCCCCATTTGGGTGAAAGGGTATTGTTTGAGGGTGCTGTTTGGGGTGATGGAGGTGCCACTTGGGGTGGTGTTTGTCCTCTTTGAAGTCCCATTTGATTGACAGGCCTTGGCATTTTAGATTGTTTGTGTTGGAAATTCCCTATATTGTTTGTGTTTGATTGTTTGTGAGTTTTGTCCTAATATGGGAGGCTCTGTTTCTGTTCCCTCTGAAAGTCCCTCAGGAAGAATTTCAGCTGATGGCCAACTTACAGCCATAAACATATGTCTGAAGAAAGAATGATGCATTATTGTAACACTGCGTGGCCAATGTAAGTGTTGGGGTGCAAGGAGGAGTGGCCATTGAATGGAACCTTGAATTATTATACTATCTTACAACTGGAATTATTTTGTTAAAGTTCAGGTAAATGGGACAAGATCCCATATGTACAGTCTTTTATGCAATTGCATGATGTAAGAGGCTGGAAGGCCTAGGGCAAAGTTAATGGTACAAAGGAAACCTCCTCCCATAGTTGGGGAGGGGAGCCAGATCCCGGATGACAGAATTGAGGAGGAATTAAGCAGGTTATACCTCATGAACCCTTTCACTTTGAACCTCATGCCCCAAAACCTGAGCAAAACTCTGCAGTCAGTTCATGAAAATCTTACTTGTTGATATTTTTATTGTTACAATTAATATTGACAATTTAATTCTAAAAAAGTGAATGAAATGAATAGAAGTCAATGAGTTTCATTTTTCTATTTAAATTACATTTAAGCCTGACAAGTCAAGAAAAACACTTTACCTATATGAACTATTTTTCAAGTTTTCACATTACTTTTTACATTACTAATTTTCAAGTTTTTATATTACTTTTTTATTGAAAAAAACACAGAAAACGATAACGAATCTTTCATTAAATTAGGAAGGATGGTTTTGTTTTTGAAGTTTTTATTATATTTCATAATAAAACACCATGAACTCAAGGAAAAAAAATTTTTTCTAGTGTGGCAGTCAATACGTTAAATTTGTTGTAATTTTGTCCTTTGACAGCAACATATATAAAAATACTTAGATACCTAACTTTTAAAAGTGTAATGCCTCACTTTGAGCAGGAGTAGATATTATCCAAAGTTTACTATATGAGAAATAACCTCTAAATGCTCCTATATAACTCATTTTGCTATTTTACAATAAAAAAGCAACTGCTGGTTTTAAAGAAATGCTTCTCTCATTAGTTCTAGCTCACTGTGTTCTGGTAAAACACTGTTTTTTTGTATGTCAGCATTCCTTAATACTTTTGCTTTGTCTTCCTTCCACTGTTCCTTTCTTTCTTTTATGTCTTCCCACCAGGGTTTACAGCAGGGATTACCACCCAGACAAATTGCAGAGCACCTACAATCCCCTTCCAGAACATATTTATTTCTACAATCCCTTTCCAGAATGTATTTATTTCTACATGTTCCATTACCTCAAAGTTGTTACCTTAAATATTTCTTTGATGTTATTTATGCTGGTTGAAGACTGGGCACTATTAATTTATATTCTCAGAGTGTTAAAAAGTAATGAAGAGAATTGTGAGCTTCTGGTTTGTGGTCTGGAATGTAAGGAGCTTGGAAGTTGTTGCTACACCCTAACAATCAGTGAAAAGCTGAACAAACTGAAAATCAACAACTCTTCTTAGATCCTTCAGAGAATTGAAGTCACAAGGCCAACCACTGGCCCCATAACTGGGGAGACAAACAGGCAGATATGACAAATCGCAACTTGCTGGAGCAGAAATCCACAGGTAGAAATCTCCGTGGGAACAAATACCAGATGCAAAAACCTGAACTATAATCGATGAATTGCTGAAACCTCAGAGTGGATAATTAAAAATGCCAGGGGTCCAGTCTTAGGGGCAGTGCACCCACACTTTTGTGAGTTTTACTTAAAGAGCTCTACCGGGTTCTCACAGTAAATATAGGAGAAAAATGCTCTTGTCCTTTCAGCAGGCAGAGGGGAATACTGACCATTTTGACATACACCAGTTCATTCCATTCTTCTTAACAAGGTCTGCCCTTAAGAGAAACTACAAGCATACCTCATTTTATTGTGCTTTGCTTTATTGAGATTCACAGACACTGTGCTTTTTACAAATCGAAGGTTCGTGGCAACCCTGCATTAAGCAAGCCTGTCAGTGCCACTTTTCCAATGGCACGTGCTCACTTCGTGTCTCTGTGTCACATTTTGGTAATTCTAGCAGTATTTCAAACTTTTTCCTTATTACTCTATCTGCCATGGTGATCTGTGATCAGTGATCTTTAATGTTACTACTGTAATTATTTTAGGACACCATGAACCACACCCAT
The DNA here is from genome assembly GCA_004363605.1 of Indri indri. Taxonomy (NCBI): domain Eukaryota; kingdom Metazoa; phylum Chordata; class Mammalia; order Primates; family Indriidae; genus Indri; species Indri indri. Next base: position 15,609 of record RJWJ010019269.1, on the reverse strand, counting down.
TATAAGATAGCAAACTTAATCCATAAATGTGTACGTTCTGATGTTCTGACCGCTCCACAGACCAGCCGTTCCCTCCCCTCTCTCCTTCTCCTGTGCCTCCCTATTCCCTGAGACACAGCAATATTGAAATTTGGCCAATTTATAACCTTACAATGGCCTCTAATTGTCCAAGCAAAAGGAAGAGTCACATTATTCTCACTTTAATCAAAAGCTAGAAATCATCAACCCCAAATAAGTGACTGAAGCAAACATCTCAATCAGTGGAGCTTTACTAAACCATGGTGGAGGAAACATCTGGGAAGAAGACAAAACACAGAGAAAGCCGTGGCTCTTTCTCCAAAGGGGATTTGGAAGTTTCAGCATTTAAAGGCGCACAGAAAGAAAAAAAGAGAGTACAGTAATGAGACAAAATGATTACATTCTTGTGAGACCCAAGAAAATCTACATTTTACATAAGATAAGGCAAATGTTAGAAGAGAAAGAGAGTGAAATAATCATCGATTACGTAGATGTCTCTGAGTAGGTAGAAGAGTGTCTGATCCTGTCTTGTCTCTGTTCTGTGCCGGTAAAGATAAACTTATAATTCATTATTAGCATGAAATCAGAACGGACTTTAGTTTTTAGGAGCTAGACATACCCTGCAGACCTAAAGCTACAATTTGCACATCCTTGCTTATGGGAGGCCAGTAAGGAATTTCTTTAATGAATGATCTATGGGGCCTGGCTCTTCACAGGGCCCTGAGGCTTACCTTCTCTTTTGCATAAGGAGTTGAGAGGGGGTGGTCTTAAAATTTTTATTTTCTTTTTACAACGATCAAGATCAGTGAGGAAGGCATGTTGAAAGTTGAGATAGGCCAAAAGCTAGGCCTTTCGGGCCTAGCTGTTAGCAAAGTTTTGAATGCAAAAGAAAAGTTCTTGAGGGAAATTAAAAGTGCTACTCCAATGAATACATGGATGATAAGAAAGTGAAACAACCTTATTGTTTATATGGAGAAAGTTTGAGTGGTCTGGACAGAACAAACCAGCCACAACATTCCCTCAAGCCAAAACCTAATCCAGAGCAAGGCCCTAATTCTTTTCAATTCTATCAAGCTGAGAGAGATGAGAAAGCTACAGAAGAAAAGTTGAAAGCTAGCAGAGGTTGGTTCATGGAGCTTAAGGAAAGAAGCCATCTCTGTAACATAAAAGCGCAAGGTGATGCAGCAAGTGCTGATGTAGAAGCTGCAGCAAGTTGTCCAAAAGATCTAGCTAAGATAATGAATGAAGGTGGCTACACTAAACAGCAGATTTTTAATACAGACAAAACAATCTTATGTTGGAAGAACATACTGTTGAAGATTTTTATAGCTAGAGAGGAGAAGTTAATGCCTAGCTTCAAAGTAGAGGCTCTTTTTTTTAAGGGCTAATGCAGCTGGTGACTTGAAGTAGAAGCCAATGGTCATTTACCATTCTAAAAATCCTAGGGCCCTTAAGAATTATGCTAAATCAACCTGTGCTCCCTAAATGAAGCAACAAAACCTAGATGTATAGGGACAAAGGAAAAGCTTCCCCTTCACCCTCTGAAGGTCCACAGAAAAATCAGCTCACAAAAGACAGATCCCTTCATCCATGCTTTCATCTGCACATACGTGTCTTAGATCTCTTTTCGTGCAGCTTCCCTCTGCATCTGGAAGCCTGTGCTTTTGGATCCTTGCATTGCCCACAAAGGTCTCTTCCCACCACTAAATCCCTCAGAATCCATCACTGAGACCTCTCATTTAGTATCTACCACATCCTGCTTTGTATTTCTAGTTATCTTTTTGCCTCTGTCTATACTCCCTTAGATAGATGTTAATGGCGGACTAAGTGTTTGTTGGCTATCGGAAAATGCCGCAGATAGAGTAAGGTACCAACCCATGACACCCCGAGTGGCCCTTTGCTTCTCAGTGACTGTAAATAGCTGTGTTCTGAGATGACCATCACAAGCACTAAAGAGGGTGGATCAAAGTGAAATCACAGAAGACTAATCAGTCCAGAGGCAGCCATTGGCCATATTGAGTATTGTCTCTGTCGTCAATTCCTGCTCATTCATTTCTGCATGTCTGGCCATGGCCCCATTTGGATTTCTTTACCCCTCTCCCTCCCCACACACTGGTGCCTCTTCCACCCCAGCGTTGCTAACAAGTGCATGCCTCACAGCCTCCGTTTTACTTTTTTATTCAGCCACTGAATCCTCCCTTGTCCTGTTGCTCTGCCATTCCCTGCCATCGGCCTCATGCTCTCGTAATTCTAGTCCATTGGCTTCTATCTTCCCCTCCCCCAAACATTTGTGCTATAGATTGTGAACTTTTATTACCTTGTAAAAATATACATATGTACACCCACATATAAAAAGTTGTCCACTCATCATTCTAAAGAAAAAGCCCTTTTCTTTTTCCTTTGACTGATGACTTGAGAATATAGGGTAAATACTTCAAGTCTAAATTCCAACTCACAGATCTTGTCTTCCAAGCAGTTACCCTTCTAATCGAGGTCTTGGTCTCGCAGATAGCTTTCACTTTATGAACCCGTGTGTCTGTATATATTTCCTGCCGCCTCAATTGATAAATGCTTGTTCTTTGAGGACAGATCAAGGTGAGAAATCTCATCTTCATCTCACTGTATATTTCAGTTACCAAGCTCCAGTCCTCCCTGGACTGGGAAGCCACGCAGAAGGCAGACAGCATATTCCACCAGGGCACGGCCCAGGAGACCTCCCCGTCCTGCGCCCTCCTGCTTCTGCTGTAACAAAGCCATCCTTGCAATTCAGAGGAGTTGGTCCATCATTATCGGGCAGCGAGGTCCCTAGTAGAATTTTTACAACACCTTCTTGGGCTTCAGTAAATTTGCTAGCAACACCCAATTTCACACACTTCAATTTTAGGCATTTGGAAACCCAGAAGCCACCGGACCTTCTCTCACAAAAGGGAGGAAAATATGTGCACGCGTCCTGCGGGGCTCACCCAGAGTAGCAGAGCAGCACCGACGAGCCGGGGAGCGCAGGAGCACACAGCACCATGTCTGGAATGAGAGCAGCCCTCTCATTTCAACTTTCTCGGCCCGGCAAAATGCTCTGACTCCCTGGAGCAGTCTCTGTGCCCTGGGTACCCACAGCACAATTATTTGTTAAAAGCATTTCTGTCTCCCCGCCCACCACCACCACCCTTGCCCCCGCAGCCGTTTGGCATCCACCCAGTTCTGCAGGGCTCTATTAGCTGTGTTCTTTTCTGAGTCTCTCAATGCATCCTTAAATGGGTGTATCTCTTATATTCAGATACACAGACAGCATACTTAATCTCTTCCAAAAGGCAACTGCTCCTAAACGTGCAGAACTGTAGCTCACCATCCCGTGGACTTGCCGTGTCGTCTTTGAATATCATATTCAACCCTGTCTCTTACCTATGGGCCTCCTCTTTAGAGCTGCACCAGGTCTCCCAGCTTCCCCCCACCAGCAGGTCAGCGTCCGGGTTACTCGCCCCTGTGCCTGTCCAGGGCAGGGGTTGGAGGGTGGGGAACGAGCTGCTCCTGCTGCTCCCCCGCCCCCTGTCCAGCTTGCCCTAGGTTCCTAGTAAGGCCCTGGTCTGACCCCCTTACTGCCCCTGCGGCTGTGTGGGCCTCAAAAACGCCACCTCTCTAGTCGTAATCACCTACCTGTTTAATGTCCACACACACACAGACTTCAGAATATTATCCCATGGGAGATGTACAAAATCATGGGTTAGAAGGACCTCAAGCAGTTGACTGGGTCATTCCTGAGCCTTCATTCATTCACTCATTCATTTAGCCACTGAATGGTGTTTGTTCTGCAGGATGCCAGTCCCTGAGGGTTCAAAAGACAACGAAACCAAGATCCTGAGTGTGGTAGACACCCATCGTTTGATTTTGTGGTTTCTTTGTTTGGTTTTTGGCCAGTAAGTATCCCCCTTTTGCTGACAGTTGCTCCTAGATTTTCTTTTAGCCACTTGTTCCCCATTCATAGTCTACAGAGTTTCAAGGGGGAGTGACAATTCCCCCATCCCCAGCCCATGGGTGGGGAGGGACACAGGACACCAGAATCACAGTGATGGCTCTAGGGCAGCACTTCTCAAACGTTTCAGCCTCAGGAACCCTTTACACTCACACAAATTATTGTGGACCTCAAGTGTTTTTGATTATGTGAGTTGTATTTATAAATATTTACTGTATTTGAAATTTAAACTGAGGAAAGTTTTAAATATTTATTTATTGTGCTGACCCAATAATCACATGAAAGGGGCAGGGACGGTGGTCCCACGTGGGCCCCACAGCGGGGCCTCCCTCTCACCAATGCTCATCTGGCTACTGCCAATGTGAATGAAGCCCCACCAGCAACACCCGTCAGCACTGGGCCCCCACAGGGCGCCTTCCCTCAAGGAAACCAACGAGCCCCTTGGTGGCAAAATGATCGTAAAGGACCTCCTTCATGTTGGAAGTGGCAGCAATTTGGCAGAATTGGCTATGTTCTGATATAGGTTCGCATTTCTTGCTTGCAGAGCCCCGGCCAGCACTACTGTCTAAAGGCTCCAGAGTGTCTCATCCACATCCTCTCATCCCACGTAACACTGCACCCCGTGTAGCACCAAGAGCCCCACTTTACAGCAAAAGAGTTGAAGTGGCAGCCCCATGACTATGGGGCCCACTGGCATCTACAAACCACCCCGCCCAGAAGCTGTTGGCTAGACAGAGGGACAGAATTGTCTGTTAGGATGCAATGCCCTACATGGATGCGGTGCACCCTGCAGGACACAGGACACAGTTCACATGCTAAATCAGTGAGCAGTATATAGTGCCTTGTCCCGAGGAGGAAACATACTTGGGGCCAGGAACCAAAGGATGGGAGCAGGAATGGCCCAACTTATCATCTGGTGGAAAATTTTTGCCTCTGGTCCCTGCACCTCTGAGCTCCATAGGTTAATGCTTTCCGGCTCTCATGGAGGTCGTGTCTGCTAATGGGCACAGCAAGAGTCCCACTGAACTTTCAGCTATATCTGCCACCCAGACACTGTGGGCTCCTTATGCTAAGGGACTAGCAAGCAAGAAGATTGCTGTTCTGATGGAGGCAATAGACCTTGATCCTCAGGAGAAGGTCAAGTTGCTGTTACAAACAGGGGCAAGAAGGAATGTATTTGGCTAGAGGTGAGCCACGGGGGCATCTCCAGTGCTGGCCAACTGGACAGTAAATGGACAGGTGCACATGCATGGCTTTAGAGGTGAATGCAAACACGTGCTTGCATCCCTCAGAGTTGGGGGTCCGGGTCTCCCCACTGGGAAAGCCTAATAGGGCAGCAGAGGTGCCAGCCGAGGCAGCAGGCAATCTAGAGTGAGAAACAGAGGGAGATGATGAGGCAATTGCAGCCTAGAGCCCAACAGCAGCAGCGGGGACTGGGGTTTGCCCCACTAACCTTCCTCTTTTACGTTTTCTCCAGGAAAATAGGTGCACCAGAGTCCCGAAGGACCTATTCCCAGGACCCATATGAAGGAAAAGGCTCCAAGAGGGGCAAGTTGTAGACTGTCATGGAGGCCGTGCTGCCCACCAGGATCCCTGCCTGAGGACGGAAGGATTTATTCACCCAGCTGTTAGGAAGCTTATCCAATAATAGTTGTCAACATCTTCAAGAATGACTGGCTGAAGAGAGCTGCCTCGCCCAAGATCGCGCCCCCTTTCCAGGGAAGCCCACGTGCAATGACGGGTCAACACGGGGGCAGCCCTGAAGGGCCATCCCAGCATCAGTGCTCCTGTGGGTTGGCTGAGACCTTGCCGTGCCTTCATCACTGTCCCACGCCTCCCTCTTCCCATCCTGCTTCCCTCCCTTCCACCGCGGATGTCCATCCTAACAATGGTCCCTAAGCTACTTCCCAAAACTAATCTCCATCTCAGGATCTGCTTCCCTGAGGGAGCCCAACCTACAACCTGCATCCCAGACCTGGGGTGGGGGGGCAGCTGGGAGCTGAGCCAGCCTAGCCCAGGGGACTAAAGGTGGCATTCGCCCCCTGTGAGTCTGTACACTGACTCCAGAAGCCTTTAACTAGCACCACCTGGACACTTTCCTCAAAAACTATTTCGTAAGTTTAAAAGGGTTCATTAACGAATAAGATGTGAGAAGAGAGAAAGCTGTCAAAGAGAATTCAGGGGCATCTAGTTTGGGTGTGGTAGTGGATGGATAATGCCTTTAACCAGGCTGGTCTCATTAAAAAAAGAAAAAGACAATTTGTGGGAAAGATAAGCTTGATTTTGTGCAGTTCGAGTCTGAAATGCAGGGGGATATCCAGGTGGAGATGTCTACAAGGCAGCTGGAAATGTAAAAAAACACTCCATGGGGAAGCTCTGCCTCCAGTCCCTGCAGTTCTGAGTCCTGTAGAGTGACAGGTTCTGGCTCGCAAGGGAGGATGCTTCTGCTGGTGCACACAGCGTGTCCCACTGAGCTTGCAGCTGCATCTGCCACCCAGGCACCGTGGGCTCCTTGTGCCAAGGGACCAGCAGGCAAGAGGAGGAACACCATCATGGCAGGGGCTGAGGACTAGGATTTGCAGGACTTTCGAATACGGGGGATGGTTGAAGCCATGACCGTGGATGAGAAAACCCAAGAGAGATGGCAGTTCATTTGTCTTCAGAAATCCACTGGATAAGGAGATGGCAACCATTTCCTCTTGCCAGCAATTTCTAAAGTTTCACAACTCTTAGCATCTGGAAGAGTTTCCTTCCTTTAGAGCCTAAATCCCTCAGGAAGTAGCATAATCATTTCTTCTCTGGTTCTAATTTATGTAAAACACTTTGCATTCTTGATGATATTAAACTCTCTCAACCTTTTAAGACAAAATAATCTATGCCTTCATCCTTTCCTCAGCAAGATGAAAATTTTATTTTAACAAACATACCTAGATAAGTTAAAAATTAATTGCAGGAGACTACTTCAGAATTCCAGGAATCAGTGAAGCTCGACAGGCCACATGTACAACCTCGGTGACCTTTTTTTTTTTTCCCCAGCTGATGTTCTAGTCAACAACTAGCACAGATGGTGAGCTTCTCCCAAGCCTGTGCTTTGCAGAACACTTGCATGATTTTGTTTACTTCAAACTTGGAAAAAAGTGAAGATTATGTGTCGTCTTAAAAAACAAAGTCAAGCATCTTTGGCAGAAAGCTGGTCTGGCCCTCTTTGCAAGGACCATTCACTATGTATCTGAATGGATTCCAGGTGATGCCAGGGAAGTGGTTTTCGTGTCACCACGGAGTAGACCAAATGCTGAACTAGAGACCCGGGTTCAAACCCCAGCCCTCCTCCTAAGTGTGTGACCTGGGTTAGTTGCCTTCTTGGCGTCAGGTGCTCGTCTGTAAAATAAAAGGATTAGGCTGAATGACAGCAGTGGCCTCTTATAGCAGAGCCATTCTCTGCTGTGGCGTATTTCCTATGGTTTCATAGTTCCATGGAGGCTTTCCAAGCCAATAACAGATCCTTCAGGTCAGGCACTTGGATTGATTTTCCCTTCTCCCCCACCTCACATAGCACAGAATATGTGTGTCCATGACGGTAGTCCTCAAACTTTGCTGGATTTAAAAATCACCTGCAGTGATTCGTGATGGGTTATAGCTGCTAATTCCTGAGCCACTTGCTCAGATATTTGGATTTGGCCTGGAGTAAAGCCCAAGGACTTGCATTTATAACACGTTTCCCAGGAGATTCTGATGCAGGTGGCCCGCCAACAATATTGGAGAAACACTCGTGCATGGTGGGTACAAAATCCATTCTGATATCCCTCACTTCTCCCCTTCTGGGCCACAGCTTATTTTCTGAATGTGGGTCTTCAATCCCACCACCTTTTAAGGCTTTAGAAAGCAGTTCCCTATGTTGATTGGCTGATGATGATGACGATGATGATGATGATGATGTGAATTGGTAGACGATTTTGATTTGCTCTGATTTTCTGTTCAAGTTTTTCTTACGTGATCAAGTACTAGAAAAATAAAATGACCTTTCAATAACTAAATAATATTTTCTGTCATCTTTCATGCTCTAAAACATGCTGACAAATCAGAGAAGCATATTTTAAATAACAGATAATATGTGTTCTTTTATTTTTATTTCAAGTGATACTGCAACAAAAAATGTAATAAAATAAAATTGTCTTATCTGGTGTTTTCATAATTAAGTTACAAAAATGATTCTCTGTAGCCTTTAGGTGACTATTTTGTTGTTTGTTTGTTTGAAAACTCAAATTTGGAAAGATTGTTGCAGTGCAAAATTTTCTAATGTCTCATTTGACTATTTTTAGATGTATAGCTTGTAAAGCAGTGTTTAGATTTCCATAGCATTAGAGTGTTCTGCATGTAGATGCAATAAAGTCATAAAAGGAGACAGAACAAAGGGCCAAAACCTGCCTGGATAGGTGGCTACGCACCGCAGCGTGTGGCGTGATCTGAGCCGGCCGCGGCCGTGTCAGCCCTGGCTCTGCTTCCATCTCATCCCTTCCATTCACTCTCCAGCCCGCAGCCAGAGAAGCCTTTTCAAACATAAATCTGCTTACACCCCTGTTATGGGCTGTCTTGTGTCCTCCCTAAAATGCATATATTGATGTCTAGTACCTAAGAATGTGACTATATTTGAAAATAGGGCCTTCAAAGAGCTGACTAGGTAAAAATGAGGGCAATAGGGTGTGCCCTAATCCAATCTGACAGGTGTCCTCACAAACAGAGAAAGAGACACCCCGGGGTGCGTGCACAGAGGGACAACACAGAGAGGGCCTCACAGAGAGAAGACAGCCATCTGCGAGCCAAGGAGAGAGGCCTCGGAAGAACCCAAACCTACCAACACCTTGATCTTGGATTTCCAGCCTTCAGATAAATTTCTGATGTTTACGCCTCCCAGTCTGGGGTGCTTTGTTACGGCAGCGCTAGCAGACTAATACAGCCTGTCTCCCTCGCTCTCCTCCTCTCTCCCCTGCCCCTCTCTTACACGCCCGGCACCACTGCCACCCTTCCTTAAATACTTCCAGGGCCTCCCATTGCTCTTAGGACAGAGGCCCCTGCCCAGGGAACAGCAAGCCTCACCCCACCCCTGAGCACTCTGGAACACTCTTTCCTCCGCCCCCTCACCTACTCAGCTCCCTCTGCCCATGGCACCAGCACGAACACCACTCCCTCGGGAACACCATCGCCGACACCCTCCCTGCAGCACGCCCTGCTCCTGTAAACCATAGCCCCAGACATTTCCTTCATGGCGTGTACAGAGTTTTGAGTTTTTTTAATTAAATGTGCATTTATTTGATGATTTCAATCATGTCTGTCTCCCTGACTTCCTTGTGAGCTCTAAGAGGGCAGGGTCGTGTCTGCCTTGCTCCCTTGTTCCCAGGGCTTCGCGTAGAGCCTGGCAAAGGGCAGGTGCTCAACCCATAACTGCTGAATCAATGAGTGGCAGCGATTTGCACCCACTGCTACGTGTGGGGAAATGGATAGGCCTGAGGGTACAAAGAAAAGGGGAACGCATGCAACTCTAAGTAAGAAGGGCGCTTAGTCAGTGGTTTGAAGCTGATCCTAGAAACATCTCTTCTGCTTGCCAAATGATCTTCAATTTCCTCAACTAGCAAGTACTGACCCTGTTTCCTCTCCTGGTACAGACACTGAACACCCACCCTCAGCTGGGCAGCGGGAGCCCTTGTGACCCCGTGCAAAGCACAGTCTCTGACCTTGACTTTGAAACTGTGACCTCTTTACTACCAAAAGTCAAGGTTGACCAGTTTTCCCCAACCTTTGGCATCCTTTGGCCACTTACTTACCTTCTGGCCATTCGTTCTCCCAACCTACGCTTTCCTGCTATCCCCTTGGGAAGTAACGTTTCTCTTTGGCTTGCCATTATTCTCAAACCTGAAGGAACATCCCAGTCATATGGAGGCATTTTTAATAACAATATTCCTGGACCCAAAGACTCTGAAGTTCACCCTGGAAAGGAAATGTAGTCTGTTGCCATCTGCTCTTCAATGATGAGCCACATTATCTTGGACTAGCTTAGCGGTACAGAGAATTTATTTGAGTGGTTAAACTAGCTTCATTGTTTTCCAAACACTGGCCTGGGGATGATAGCAAGTTTGATAAACACTGTGAGGTTCTAACTGTATGATAATAACAAGCATCAGTATCGTGGCTCGCAGTTGACAGCATGCCTTCTCAACCCTCCTCTCGTTTGATTCCCCCCATCTGCGGAGGCAAGAGAGGGCACAACCACCATCCCTCTTTATGGGCAAGGAAACCTTGATAAATTCCCAGCTCAGGCTACACATTAGAAATGGCAGTGGAGCCACAGCTCAAACCTCTAAGTGCAGGGAGCAGAAATGTGTCATCATTCAACACCCACAGCCTCTGTCTCTACCATTAAAACCACTACCCAATGCCTTCTGAATCCCAAATTAAAACTATTGATGCTAAATCAATGTGGGCTAATTGAAATGCATTTACTAATTCTTTCTTGAATGTCTACTGTGCGCTGGGCACTCTTCTAGAAGCCGTGGGGGAGGGAGGAAGAGTAAACTGACAGATCAGGCCCAGACCCCCACAGAGAGTGCTTCCTGACAGGCAGAGGCCCTTTCAGAGCAGGATGGCTGGATGCTCAAAGCCATGGCAGCCATGAAATGGATACTGTGAACATCTCTTTTGACAAGCGTTTCTTGAAATAGGCCATCCTTAGGCTAATACACAAGAAATGCACATTTTTATTAAATCAAATAACCAGAAACATTTTAAAAGCATGATTTTACTACTCCTTTGTAGCTCTAGAGGAAAAGAAATATAAGACAAAGACTCAAAGGGATTTATTATATTTAATTTCTAGCCCACTTGCTACTTAGTACCTGGTACTTCACCTCTCCCACCTCGGTCTCTTACCTACAAAGTTAGAATTGCAACAGCACCTACCCCATCATGTTATTAGAAAGAACAAATAAGTTAACATCCCCAAAGTACCCAGGACAGTGCTTGGCACATAGTAACTGATCTCCGAAACCCTTATTCCGTGCAAGTCATTTGTAGATGGCATTTCTCTTCACCTGTTAACGCTGAATTTTATTTTATCTTCTATTCATCACATACTCTGAGGTTGCCTTTCTGCCTTCCCTACGTTCACAATCACTTCCAATTTAATAACTGCCATTAATTTAATTAAAGTTCTGTTAGTGTCTACCTCTTCTAGACCATTAATGAGGCTGTTAGATAAAATGTAATAAAGATCCCTCAAGCAGCCCAGCAGACATTTGCTTTTAATCGTTATTTACTTCTCTTCAGCTCGTGCTCATCCTTCATGGCCGTTCCTACCAATTTCCTCACTTTAAAAATAAAAGTAACAATAGCTACTTCGAAGGGCCGTGCCAAAGATTGCAAGAGATTCTATACCATGATGTCAAGCATCACTTCAAACCTCACTGCCGCTGGGAAAAAAGAATAGGTTACGTCAACAGGGAGTGTTCCAGAGAACAAAGAGCGTGATCTCCAATACCGAGATTCAGTGAATCTGCCAATGTTTGCTACCGTTGACGGTTTGAGTTTAAACCACACTCTAATCAAAAATAACATCTTAAAGTTCAGAAGGATCTATGGAGTCCTCTAGCCCAATTTCTGACTCCAATCAGGAACCCCCTACAGCCTTGCTACTCAAAATATGGTTTCTGGCCGGACACGGTATTGCACACCTGTAATCCCAGCTACTCGGGAGGCTGAAGCAGGAGGATCGCTTGAGGCCAGAAGTTCGAAGCCATGATTGCACCTGTGAATGGCCACTGCACTCTAGCCTGGGCAACATAGCAAGACTGTTTCTAAAATTATATATATATGGGTACATATATATATATATATAAATACATACATGTATGTGTGCATATATGTGTGTGTATGTGTATATATAGTTCCTGGACCAGCAGCATCAGTATTACCTGGGAGCTTGTTAGGAAAACAAAATCTTGAGCCTCACCCGACACAAGAATCTGCTTTTTGTTTTCTGTATTTTTTTTTTTTTTTTTTGAGACAGAGTGTCACTCTGTCACCCAGGCTAGAGTGCCATGGCGTTAACCTAGCTCACAGCAATCTTAAGCTCCTGGGCTCAAGCGATCCTCCTGCCTCAGCCTCCCAAGTAGCTGGGACCACAGGCATGCACCACCATGTCCGGCTAATTTTTTCTGGTTTTAGTAGAGACGGGGTCTCGCTCTTGCTGAGGCTGGTCTCAAACTCCTGACCTCAAGGAATTCTCCCCACTTAGACTCCCAAAGTGCTAGCATTACAGGCGTGAGCCACCACACCTGGCCAAGAATCTGCTTTTTGGTATGATAATTTATGTGTACACTAACATTAAGAATCATTGCGCTACCTAACACCCTTTACTAGTGATCTGAGAATCAATAGCTTAACAAAGCTGTGTGTGTGTGTGTGTGTGTGTGTGTGTGTGTGTGTGTGTGTGTGTGGCCCTGGGATGGTGCTCAGACATTAGAGCATTCAAACATCATAAAGCTCTTTTTCAAAAGCAATGAATTTAAAGGACTATTCTAAAAATGAAGAGGTAGCTCATCTGCTCCTAAGTTCTTGCCTTATTGGCTTTGAGCTTGAACCAATCGTCTTGATTATTTTCCCCCTTTCTTTTCTCTGGGCCACTTGATTTGCCCTGTTTGTTTTCTGGTTCCTACTTGGGGAATTGGGCTCTGCAATGCCAGGAAGGGTTAATATTTATCTCACTGTCAACCCGGTTTCTGGATGGGTGGGTGTTTGCTCAGCAGCGGGACCTGTATGCAGAGGTGGGGTGCCTGTACACCCAAGCACACCAGGGCTTGTGAAACTGTGAGTCTGAAGTTCAACCAAACTGGGGGGCAGAGTACAGGCTAGGTTTGCCTTTGCTTCCAGGTTTTGAACTGCCATCTGAAAATTAAAGCCTGGCCTGCAGAACCAAAAAACGCCAGTGCTTTTTAGTGGTTGTACTGGAAGAAGATTCAGGCAAGTATAGAATCATCTCCTCAATTCTTTCAATCTTTTTCCAGGCTCATCCCCTGCAAGATGCCAGCCACCGACTTCCTCCTTCCTGAATCCTTCTAAATTCCACATTGTCACGGATTAAATAATAATTCAATGTCATTACAGGTTTCCCAACTAGATTAGAGTCTTCCCAATAAGCAGAGACCACGTCTCACACACCTTTCGGGAGGCAGCAGGTGACACTTAGAGCCACTAAGGAACTAGTGTCTTAGACTTAGGTGTCTTAGAGACCTGGGCTTCCTGAACCTGTTTCCTCAACTGTGAAACGGAAATAATAATAAGGTTATTGTGAGAATTTAAAAAGAAGAAAAAGGAGGGGAACATAGGAAGCACCCAGTAAGCTCAATAGACACCACCGACTGCTCTACTGCAGGGATCAGATGAGCCTGCATCGGCCGTGCTCAGCTCTCCTTCCAGCCGGGAAGCAAGAAGGCAGTAGAATGGCTGCTCTCATAATGAAATATGGTCCTGGTTTCCTAGGCATTCGTCAGTTAATTTCTCTCTGTGCCTCTAACGATTCGTATGTCTGTAAGAAGCCTTGAAAATGACCGCAGAGAGCTGGCTTAATGAAAAGTGGGAAAACGCCTAATGTAACCAAAGCAATACATTTTCATTTTCCTGATCCCTGAAATGGATGAATTTTTTCTTCAAGGTTCAGGTTCCCTCCTATGTGAGAAGAGCATTTGAACATCACAGGGAGGGAGAGAAGCGGGGAGACTGGATACCTGATGCAGACAGTGAAGTGAATGAAATCAAGATAATTAGATGCTGCTGAAATACCTACATGTCTTCTAAAAACTAAAAGAAAACACCGATTGGATGGGGCTGACAGATTGCATCTTGTTGCCTAGCACTGGTCTGAAGTGACTGCGAGTTGCTAGGCAACCCATCCTCCTGGGCTTGGTGATCCAACAAACAGCAGACAGATGCTTTTCCTGCGCTACCCCGCTGCCCCTCACAATGTTCTCATCTGTACGACTCACACCTGATTAATGTTTCCTCTGGACTTTTTTTTTCCATTTAGACTGGGCGCTGCAACGTGCAGGATTGCCAGTGCTCAAGAGAGCCTGGCTGCTCACCTAAAGAATGCCTCACGGCAAAAACCAAATGATCCTCTAAAGATTAAACTGTATTGAGATTGAAGCCTGACCTCTAGAGTGCAGGGCAAGAATCTGAACCATTTCTTGTAGAAATTATCAAATTACCATCTGCATCAAAGGTGGATTGGTCTGGTACTGATTGGAATGCCTGGGGCCAAATTACAAAGTCGCTCAAGTTTATTCTCATCACCCTAAATTATTTGGAGGGGAGGGAAGGTGCTTTTCTCTAGCAAGGAGCTTCCTCTAACTGTTCACAAGGTTTACTTTTTCTAGCAAACCTGCTCAGGTCTTAGGAAAGAGCAAAGTTAAATACATTAAATACAAATGACCAATGATAGCTTATTCTGACCCTAGCCTGCTGCTCTTCCCAGGAGTGTTGACTTTATGAGGTTGCAAGGTAGAATTTCAGGAAGGAGGGAGAGAAAGCAATCCTTCCTCTTTTCTTCCCTCACTTCCTTTCTGTTTGACATAAATCATAACACAAAAGTGGCGATCTATTTACCTGGGCTCACGCTAGCTCCTATTCTCCTTGAACTTCTGATGACAAAAGATATTAACACATTCCAGCTAGTATTGCTGATCATACACTATTAAAAAGGGTTACTTGCTCTAGTTTTGCCAGGTCTCAGGTTCGTTGGTGCTTTCTGGGTTAATGGGATGGTGATTTTCATTTTGAGCAGGGCATTGTTATTTCTCGCCTTCCATTTATTCAGTGTTTATAACGTTTCAAAGTGTTTTCACATCTATTATCCTACTGTTCTATAAACCCCTATGCTATGATGCACGGAAGTTATTTACAATGCCGTAGAAGGAAACTGCAGAGCATAGTGGGAATGAAATTCACTCCACAAACTCAGGTGCAGAAGAAATAATACCCTATTTAGAGCAACTGAATGCTGAATTGAGGCCCCATCCCAATGGATTGGAAGAAAGTTCAATATCAGTCATTATTGCCCTAGAATCCAGGAGGTTTAGGAGGTGACTGTGAAGTGGAGAAAGGGTCTTTTGCCTCCAGTCTGTGGTCACTACTGCTGGCATTCTCTGTCCCTAGCTCCTGTTGTCCCCTAAAGCCCTTACCTTTCATCCCACAGGTGAGATACAGACTCTTTGCTGAGTCATGGAACCCATGGGCCTCGAGCCCCCACCCGCCATTTCCTTTGAGGTCCACACCTCTCCTCCACCCTCTGCTCTTGGTCCCCTCCTGTCCTGGAAGAATCTTCTCTCCTTTCCTGACTGCCTCCACTATTCCTCAGCCCCACCAATCTTGAATTACATCCTCAATGGCTTAGATTTCCAAAAAATGCAGAAGCAATTATCTTCAACTTGTTCTTATTTTAGACCTGTGAAAATCCCTGAGAAAAAGAGAAATAACAAAGGGTACAACCGTCCTTTTGAAACTGTGGGCGGGGCGGTGGGGGGTGGGGGAGGCAGACATAAAACATATGTTAAAAGTCTAAGAGATATATTCAGCTTTAT
>RJWJ010019268.1:0-30544 GCA_004363605.1 Indri indri | reverse complement strand
CCTGTGGTGCTTTGTGATGGGGTTTGTTGTGGGTCACGCACCCTTTGTTATGTGACATTGTTCTTCTGGAAGGACACAGCCCAGCTGTAGAACCCAGGGTCATGCCTGGCTCTAGACACACCAAAGCCAGATGCCCTCTCCCTACTGGCTCTGAACAGAACAAAGCTGCTGACACCTGTCTTTGTGGTCCAGATTTCCAGTCTGTTCTCCATCCACATTTCAAGTTCCTCCTCCCAGCCCCAGGTTGTCATGTGCCCTCACTCTCTACTACCCCTTTCTTCTCCGATGCTCCCCCAGAATCCTTCATGCACTAGGGTGTAAGGAGCTGAGAATAGCTTAATAATAATGCCCCCCCCCCATGTTTGTAAAGTGTGTTATGGCTTCAGGATCTCATGACAACCTTGGAAGAAGAAAAAAATATGAATTATTTTCTTCATTTTATGGATGTGAAACTTTAGTCTGTGAGAAGTTAAGAGACTATCCATAGACCACAGAGTTTGTTAATAGTGAATCCAGAACTCAAACTCCAATTGGGTTGCCTGACTCGGTAGTTTTCATTTTACTTTACAGCCTATCTCTTCAACTTCACACTGTATCAGTTAATTCTAGCTACTGTGAAAACAATGGGCCTTAAATGTGTAATAGGTCAAAGGTCGAAATTTATACCTTGCTCCACACAACAACAGTACTACATGGGAAAATAGCTCATTTAGGTTGCCCTCATCCACACAGTCATTCAGGGAACCAGGTTGACAGAAGCCTAAAAGCTCAGCCATCTTCAGCATGTGGCTGTGAAAGTCACCTGGGGGTCATCTCCCTCCAGCCAGCCAGAAAGAGAAGAATCATAAATAAGTGAGTCTGGGAAACTTTTATGGGAAATACCTGCTATGGTCTGAATATTTGTGTCCCCCAAAATTCGTATGTTGAGATCCTAACCTCCAAGGTGATGGTATTAGAAGGTAAGGCCTTTAGAAGGTGATTCTACCATGAGGGTGGAACCCTTGTGAATGGGATTAGTGCCATTATTAGACCCCAGAGAGATCCCTCACCCCCTCCACCTGGGAGGACGTAGCAAAAAGAAACTGTCTATGAACCAGGAAGTAGGCCCTCGCTAGATATCGAATCTACTGGAGCCTTGATCTTGGAATTCCCAGCCCCCACAACTGTGAGAAATAAATTTCTGTTGAATTTATCCTGATATTTGACTTCTCCCAGAGATATTTCCATTTTAACAAAAACTGAGGCCTTAAGCTAAAAAGTATTTCAGCCAGTGGAATTCTAGCTGTTCGCCATTCGCCTGGCAGCACACATGGGGAGTTGAGGGACCTCTGCTGCTCTGAAACCTCACTGCTGAGAGCTGCTGCCAAGACACAGGGTCAGCCAACCCTGTCAGGCACTCCCCAAGCATTTGAGCACACAAAGAGAGAAAACTGTGAAGATGCAAGAACAAAGTAATGCCAGACCACAGTCCTAAACTGGTTATATCTCTGACTGTTAAGGGTGTTTGAACACTTGTTTAAAGTTTCTGCAATTCATCTTCTCATTTATGAAGTGGGAGGCATAACCCAAACCCCAGAGTGAGCTCAGCCTGAGAGGAAGCCTCGCCGACTCCAACAATCCCATTGAGAATTCTTTGTAGTCTCTAACTTCAATATGTGCTATGGGTCCACAAAAATAGATATTGCCTCAACCCCCTGTCCTCAGTAAAATGTCTTCACTATCTGGCATATGTGCTGGGTCTTTTCCCCAGGAGTATGTGGGGAGGTGCTGACTCGGGTCCCTTTTGTTGGTCAAAGGGACCTCTGGGACTGAAGGATGTGATTAATGAATTAATGGAGATTAAAGAAGCATCACCACCCTACAGGCAATCTGTAGTGAGAGTTCTCAATGCCCATTCCCCTTTGCCTTCCTGTGTCCCCCTCCCTCACACCCTCATCCCCACAGGTTTTCTTTCATAGCGCCATTTTGTATCACAGGAAAAAATGAGTATGCACAATATTCTTGATCGACTCATGGAACAATGAAAAGCTAATTGAAGACTATCTGTACAGCAGGGGGTAGGTAGTGCCCAACCCAAATGGCTAATCAAAGACTAGCTCTGCCTCAATATCCATCTTCATGCATCCCAGAAAGATCTAAGTCAAAGGCGGTGATGCTGTTTTCCACTGTGAGCCATTGACCCATTGAAAAAAATCAATGAAGAGTCAAAAATGAAGAGCAACCTAGTTCTTTATTTTCCTTGAAGAAATATAAAGTATTCACATACTTCCTAAATTATAAATAAGAAGGCCATGGAGCAATTCAATAAAAGTATAACAAGAAAAAGAATGACAAAAGAGAGACTTGTAAGACATAGAGGAAAAGGCAGAGTTATCTCTTTTTAACACTTCCCTTCAAAGATAATCACATTACTAATTTTCCTGACTTTTAGGTCAACCTTAACCTTTGAGCACAGTGGTTGTTGACCACAGGGTGAAATTCCTGTGGAAAGTAGCAAAAATGTGCATTCCTGGACCTCTCACAAAATTTTGATTCATTAGGGCTTTACCATACACGCAGTCTTCGGGTTACGGATGATCCATAAGGAGCTCCCAAGGCTCCCCATGAGGATAATTTACAATTAAATAATTAAATTAATAATTCGGAGACTAGTTTCTTCCACACATGTGAACAAATCCACATGGTGTAAAGGGTTCATTGGCAGAGCATCTTTACACTAGCAGCTAGTCTCATCGTTTATACAGTCGTTACACACAGCATCACTTTCATCTTAACTTTTTACTTCATTTTGTGCATCTGTGTTTACCCTTATGACCGTGCTTCCAAAGGGAAAGTCCACTGCAAGTCCAGGTGAGTCTGCAGTGAAGAGAAAGGTGAACACAACGGAAAAGAAAGTAGAAATAATCAAGCGTTTGGAGGAAGGCCAGAAGCCATCATTCATTAGGAAAGCATTAGGCTTCAGTTGCTTGACTATCAGATTGATTATAAAGGGTAAAGTGAGAATAATGGAACATGTGAAAGGCAGTGCTCCAATGAGAGCATCAATTATTACTAAGCAGCATAGTGGATTAATTATTGAAATGGAAAGGTTATTATTGATTTGGTTAGAAGATCAAAATAAGCCTGACATTCCTATTAGCCTAGGAATTAAAAGAAAGAGCACAATAGTTTCTGTAATTTATTATAATATTACAAGGGTATTATTATTGTTACAGTATTACACTGTATTATTATTACCACATATGAGCCATTATATTATTATTATTGTACATGCACTGTTCATCAGGGATCTGAGTTACATGCAAATCTGACCTAAACACGTTCTCAGGAACGTATCTTGTCCATAACCCGGGGACCGCCTGTATATATTTTTTTAAAGTTCTATAGGTAATTCTCACACACCATTCTGTTTCAGAACCCCAGTTTTAAGTTATGCTCTCAACAAGGCAGCCCCACAGCACATAAAGGAATACAGAATTCTACTTCCCCACCCTCATCACTATCATGCTTAGCCATGTGACTCGATTTGGTCAATGAAATGTGGGAAAAGTGATAGGAGTCATCTTGGGTAAAAAAGCCAGCTTTACCCAAAGTTCATTGGTTTTTCACTCTATAGCCATGATTAATATGTCTCAGATAAAGGCTGCTCCATCCTCCTGGATCCCACAGTGAAAAGAAAGAAAGATACAGCTGACCCACCATGGACTGGTAGCATGAGCAAAAAATAAGCCTTTGTTTTTGTAGCCACTGAGATTTGATTTGTGACGGTTAATTTTAGGTGTCAACTTGACTGGATTAAAGGACACCCAGATAGCTCATAAAACATTATTTCTGGGTATGTCTGTGAGGGTGTTTCCAGAGGAGACTGGCATTTGAATTAGTGAACTGTGTAAGGAAGACCCACCTTCACCCAGTGGGTGGACACCCTCCGATTAGCTAAGAGCCCAAACAGAACAATAAAGCAGAGAAAAGGTGAATAATATCTCTCGCTCTCACTCTTGCTCTCTTTCTCCTTCTCCTGGAGCTGGGTCACTTATCTTCTGCTGCCCTTAGACATCAGAACTCCAGGTTCTCTGGCCTTTGGACTCCAGGACACACACCAGTGAATCCCCATGTTCTTAGATCTTTAAACTTGGACCGAGTCACACTACCAGCTTCCCTGGTTCTCCAGATGGCAGATAGGATATCAGGGGTCTCTCGGCCCCCATAATCATGCAAGCCAATTCCCCTAATAACCCCCCTCTCCTATACCTATATCTCTATATATCCTATCGATTCTGGTTCTCTGGAGAACCCTGACTAATAGTGGATTGATACACAACCCCTCAAAATAAAATAAATGCTGTATCTCTCACTAATTCCTGCCTCTGCTTCAAGGCAAAGAAGGGAACTAATACTTACTAAGTGCTTACTACCTGCCTCATGCAATACATACAGTGTCTTCTCAGATTTTTAACAATACCATAAGGAAGAAATATCATCTTCATTTTATAAATAAAGAAGCTCTGATTCAGAGAAGTAATTTGCCCAAAATTAACGGTAAATGATTATCTTGGAATTGAACACACACGTCTAATTCTCAAGTTCATACTCTCCACCCCAGAAAGTTATTCAAAATATACCTAGTTATATTGTTTTGCCTTTTATTTTTACTTCTGCTGTACCAGGATTTCTGCTTATGATATTAGAAAGAAAGATAACAAGAAGAAAAACTAAGAGTGAATGTCTTGAGAAGCAGAAAAGGAGATATTAACCCTGAGTCTGCCTCAATGGGAAACACTCCCCCAGAGTCCCTGTGACCGGGCCTCTTAGCATGGCTTTGAAACAGGCGACTGTTGGGAGCATGTCTTACATGCCAGCAGAGAAAGTGCTGATAATTAAATGAAAATGAAATCATTAATGCAAATTACATTAAAATATAATCTGGCTTATTTCTGAGAGAGAGAGAGAGAGAGAGAATGCTGGTAACTGATTATAAAATATGCCCCAAAAGCTTTGATTTCTTGCTAAAGGAGTTACATATTTATAACCCCTTTAAAAATAAATTGTCGGCAAGTGTCATGCTGGGTTCTGAATCGCTATTGCTCCTAAAATAAACATAGGAGTGCAGCCCAGAGTAAGCCACAAAGGCCCCCCAGGAGCAAAGCCTTTCTTATGATCATGCCCAAAGCAGGCCAGAGACACCGCTGTCCTCCCCCCACCCCCGCTGCAGCCCTGTCTGTTTATTCCGTCCACTTCCTGAGCCATGGGCTGTGGACAGGAGTGAGAACACAGTCGTCAGACTGTGACACTCCACCCTGAGCACAACATGACTGAGGGCAAAAGGTCACACGGTTCTTGAAATAACATAACAGACATGACACGCACACTGCATACAAAATGTGATATGCCAACAAACAAATATTTATATCGCTTTTCCAGAACGAGAGTTGTAAGAGGAGTTTCTACCATACTACACAGCAGAAGGACGTTGATCTGCCTCGGTGTCCCTCCCCATGCTGCCAGGGCCGGCTCACAGGCTTGTAAAGTAAGCAGTTTGTCCTCGACCAAGTCTTCTTCCTCTTTCTGAACTCGTCCTTCCCCTTCCTTGGACACCCACCTTTCATTTCCAGTATTTAATAATGTCTTTTATTAACCTTATGAATCTGACCTTCCAAAGATCTGATCTCATTCATAAACATCATCACATGAAAGAATTTGCCACAAAGCCTACTCTACCCGGGAATAGTCACTTAAGCTATTTCATAAGCATCATCTCCTTGGTGCACTTTCAAGCATCATGCAACAGGAGGAAGGGGTTTGAGGAGAAAAAGGCCTTCATGCCTCCTGGTCAGTCCCTGCTTTGCCAAGGAAGAAGCTAGTCCTGAAGTCTTTCTACTCCTTCATCTCCAGTCACCAAAACCCCCCACCATAAGAGAGGTCTCCGATTCTCCAGATGCAAACCATGCTTTGATTCAGTCCTGGGGAGGCCAAAGGAAATTGAGAAATAAAAAATCACAGGTAAATTTGCTGAAAAGTAAACTCTAAAAGGAGGGAGTCATGTGTTTATGCCATCCTTTGTCTTAAATCAACCATGCTATTGCTTTTGTATGAATTCTCCTCACTGTCTCAGGCTTTCTCACTCTATTTTCCTGCCTGTGTCCTTCTTTCATTAACCACAGTCTGTCTGAAAGCTCTCTCTCAAGTCCAGGACAAAGAGCACCTCCTGTACGAAACATTCTCTGGTTACCTGAATCTCTTTGTGATTTCTCTCTTTCTAGCTGCTCCTTCCACATGGCCCTTCTGGGTTCCTCATTTCAGTATTGAATTACACACTGTATGGTGTTGTTTATGAATTGTTTCCCATTAGAATACCATGCTTCCCAGGTTGGACATATGCAGATTTGTTACCTGTACAGAATTCCTTCCTATGAGAGATATCTCCCAATTCTAAAGTAATTCTGCTTGATTCCTATGGTTGAGGGGAAGCTAATTCCCACTCCTAGAGTTGGACATAATTTCCAGATTTGGCTAATCAGTAAAATTAGCTCCTTCCCAATGAGTGGTTCTAGAATGAAGAGTACCCTAAGCTGGGATCATTTCTGGAGCCATTGTCCGAGAGGGTTCAGGAGCTGTGACAACAGTGTAGCCTTGAGACTGCCAGAAACCATGACAATAACACATGAATAAAGCCAAGGCAGTCAAGCAGAGCTGAGAGATGGGAAGAGAGAGATTATATCGATTGACACCCCTGGATCCAGCCATGCCTGAAGGTAATGCACTCCCCTTAAAGTTAGCATTTACATGAATGAATCCTTTTTCTTCCTTCTCATTCCCAGCTGACATTCTGTCACTTGCAATAGTAGGAATCATAACTAATACACCTTCCCAATCTAATTATAAACTCAAGTTATTGGTCCGCATCATAATTTTTTTTTTCGCATCATAATTTTTATATTCTTTTTGCAAGAGGATGAAGTGGAAATAACCCGTAATCTGATCACCCTATTTGAGAGCATAGGTATACATGGATGGAAGAGAGTAATCAGAACTAGTGTCTCAGTTTCTGGATAGATATATCAATGTGCCAGACACTTATAGGAAGTAGAGTGGGGAAAACCTTATAAACTAAGGCCCAAGGAACAAGTACAATTTTCCATAACACAATAACGCCAAGGTTTAATATCACAAAAGAGGTGAGGTAAATACACATTAACTCCAGGACTCTCCATTCTTCACGTATATTAGACAGTGTTATCTTTTAGAACTCTTGCTTTGGTAACAATTGATTGCCTCCCAGATGAACAGTGAGGAAAATGGGTTCTCGGTGAGATAAGAACCCGCAATTCCCAATTTATCAAGGCTATGCCAAAGAACACTTCTATTAATAACTGGTCAAAGACTGAAGCCTGCTAATCTACAAGAAAAGCCCACTCACAAACACATCCCATCTTGGTAATTATGTCACACACATACATTTGGTAATTAAGTCCTGGTAATGGTGATATGTACCAACACACACTACATCCACCTCCCTAACACCCCAGCCACATGTATCAGTGGAGAACCAATGTCCTAGCATTTGAAGATGATCACACTTTTTGGTTCAGCTCTTTGATAATCTTTTAAAATAGTCCTATCCTCATACGGAGAAATATAAGAAATACCAGATCAGTATTGTCATGATTGAACATTAGATTAGCCTAGTTATTGTGTTCCTTTCCTATAGATGTCGTAAGAAATTACCACAAAATGGGTGGCTTAGAACAAATGAAGTTTATTCCCTCACAGTTCTGAGGCCACAAGTCTGAAATCAAGATGCGTTGGTTCCCTCTGGGTGCTACAAGAGAAAACTTGTTCCAGGCCTCTCTCCTACTTTCTGATGGTTTCCAGCAACCCTTCGCATTTCTTAGCTAGTAGGCACACGACTCCAATCTCTGCCTCCGTCTTCCCTGAGTGTACCCAGATTTCCCTCTTCTTATAAGGACACCCACCAATCACATTGGATTTAGGGCCCACCCTAACCAAATACAACCTTAACTTAATTCCATCTGCAAAGACCCTGTATCCAAAGAAGGTCACATTCACACATACCAGGGGTAAAGACTTCAACATATATTTTGGGGAATACAATTCAACCCGTAGCAGCTACCGAGGCAGTTCTCATCTTGTAGCCAGGTTCTTACAACTGGTCTACAGCAACCTAACCTCCTAAACCAAGCCCTGTGCTCAGTCTTGGAAGAGGACTCAGATCGAGTCCCCTCATGCACGTGTTCCAGCCCTGCCTTTCTCTCTTGTGTTCTTGCTAGAACTGAAGTCCGACCTCTACAACCCAGCCCAAGTGGCCCTTCCTGCCTGGTGCTGAGCCCCCCAGTAGGGACTCCCCATGTCTCTGGACCCCGGCCTGCTGCCTATTGCAGTGTTGCCTGAAACGGACCCCTCATTCATCCACCCTGCCATTACTAATGGACTGGATTTCCCAATCTGTCAGTTTGACAAACTGGCCTCGTAGCCACCTAACTCATAGATCAGTCCCAGGGCCAGAAAATTTACCTCTGCTCTTAGATACGGAGTCAGGAGGACACATGGGAAACTAGACCCAGGAAGGTGTTAAAAAGCAGGCAAATTTCCTCTAGGAAAATCCAGACCTTGCTGCTGGAGTGGAAGGTAGGTCTCTGTACCAAAGAGTCTGTGCAGAGTATGGTCTGTGTGGGGCCGGGTAGCACAGCAAATTCCCACAAGGGCTGGCACAAGCACAGGTTATGCAGTTACCTGCGGCCAAAGCAGGCTAGTGGCCAACGACCCAGGATAACCAGCCCAAGTTCAGGATACGTGCAGGTATCTGCGTTCAGATCAGGAAGGAGGTTGGGAATCCCGTAAGAGCAGCGAAAAGCATCAGTTCAGATCTGCATGTCTAATCGTATCCTCAGGTAAAGCTGATATGAGACAGGTTTCCTGCTCAACTCCTCAGGTACTTCCTGTTGGGGCAGAAACACATTCCAAGGGATGGGCAGCCCTGAGCCCACAGAAGAGGACATGTAGATGAAAATCATTAAAAAATAAAGAAGACTTTTTAGAACCAGGAGGTACCTCGGAGATCATCTTCAGCTCCCTTATTTGACAAATGAAAGACCATCTGCTGATTTTAAATCAGTGAGAGACAGGAGAGAAAGAGAGACCTAGGGACAAAATACAACACCTGCAGTCACTTCCCTGCCCAGTTGCTGAACAGGAGCTGTGTACAGGTAGAACTACAGGTTGACCACATTGTCTTCCAAAGCTTTAAGCAGCAGGCTCTGCATGTAAAGAGAGGACCTTGCCAGAAGGAATTGTTACACAACTTGAGGCTTCCCAGTGGACCTGCAGAGATTCCCAGTTTAGTTTTAATTTGGAACATGCAGACCCAAATGTTTGGGGTTGGTAAACTGACTGTTCCCCATTTCTTACCAGCAGGTGGCTTTGGTGCTGCCTCCACTTGGTTTAGGTAGAACCGACTTCTGCCCCTAAACCGTGTAAAGAAAGGTTTGAGAGCAACAATTGGGCTTTAAAAGAAAGCAAAGAAAAACCTTCTTGGCTGGGTCACCAAAGATCCTGCTGAGAACTCTGAACTGCTTTCCAAGATGCACTCGAAGCAGAAGAATCCCCCAAATTGGGGCAACAGGAGGCTCTAGAGAGGCTGGGCTGTAATCAGACTTCATTCATTAGCGAGCCCAACCCCGAGGACAATCAGAGCCAAGGAATTTCATGCTCAAGTCTTGCGTTGCCCTTCGTGTTTAATCAATCAGAGGAACAAGTTTGCTAGATTCTCCGTCACAGCAGGACCCGAGCTGCCTCCCAAACCCTTCCTGTGAGGAGCTTTTGAGAAAAGAAAAAAAGAGAGCAAAAGAAAACAAAAACCAGCAAGCTGTGTCTGTGTGACAGGAAGGCGACCCCGTGGGACTGAGGGCAGCTTTTCAGATGGAGGAAGGAGGAACAGGGCCAAGTCCCACCTCGTCTGGCTCTGAGCGAGCTGGAGGCAACCTGTCACCTGCTCTTTAAAGAAGTGTGACATTCAAGCCTGTGGGACTCTTGGGGGAGGTGTCGGGAGCATATCTGAAGAAGGGCTTCTTTATGCATCTTTCTTTCAGCTCCATCTCCCAGCCCTCCCCGGACAGGACCAGACACTCCACGTTGCCAGAACCTCTCACCAGGCTGTGGGCTCCCCACCAACCTGAGTCACCAAGAGCTTCTGTGTTCAATGGTCTTCAGTTTCCAGGAGGCAACGTTTTAAACGGGTCACTCTCCAACTCTCGGCCTAAGTGATTTGTAACAAGCTTCGTTCCCAGAGGCTTTGTTAAGCAGGGTATTAGGATCAGAGAACATAGTAAAAGGAATCTTAGAGAGCATCAAGTCCAGCCCCATCATTTTTCAGAAAAGAAAATGTGGGTACTATAACAAAGTGCTAAATATATAATTTGTGACAGATATATTAGGCTATATTCTAAAATGTTAAAAACCATAACTTTTGAAATATTAAGTTACATAGAAGCAGGTGGTGCCTAAAACTACCTTACATTTCTTAGCAATAAAATGAGGGTAGTATATTAGTTTCCCAGGGCTGCTGACACAAAGTACTACAAACTGAGTGGCTTCAAACAACAGAAATTTATTCTTTTGCAGTTCTGCAGGCTGGAAGTCTGCAATCCGGGTGTCAGCAGGGTTGGCTCCCTCTGCGGACCATGCAGGAGAATCTATTCCTTGCTTCTCTCCTAGGCCCTGGTGACAGCTGGGAATCCTTGGCCTGCTCTTGGCCCATAGACGCAGCACTTCAATCCCTGTCTCCGTCACGACGTGACACTCTCCCTGTGTCTCTTCACAACATCTTCTCTCTGTGCATGTCTCTCCTCCTCTTCACGTAAGGACAGCAGTCATGTTGGATTTAGGGTGCGGCCTAATCAAATAGGACCTCGACTCAATGTGATCACATCTGCAAAGATCTATTTCCTTCCAAATAAGGTTCCATTCACAGGTACTAGGGGTTAGCACTTCAAAACATCTCTTTGGAGGACACAATTCAACAACCCATAACGGGCAGTAATTTCTTTCCTGTCTACTTATTCTTGAGGATAACAGATGTTAAAGTACACACACTTTTAAGCTTTGTGTACAAACTTTGTGTTTTTCAAAACCCTTCAGCATCTATTTTCCTCAAAAGTAAGGAATGTAAAACACATACTCTGGGCCCCCTTACTCTTCCTCCCTAGAATCCATGCTGTTTCCTCAGAAACCCAGGCTGTGCGTATGTCACAACTAGTAATGACAGAGAGCAGCTTTCCTGGGGTCAAGTGTGACTTCGCTTTCACCCAGGCTCTCAGCAAACACAACTGGCGCTCCAACTCTCCAGTGTTCTGCCAGCTTTTTGTGACTGTGAGTTCCTTCTGGGTGTGTGTGTGTATGTGTTTTCTGAAGGATTAGAAAGGAACCTGAAGAAGATTGGACATAAACTTGGCTTCTTTTAAGACATTTAAAAGATGGAAAAACCTTGTCTCTGTACACTTGCTACCTTCCTGTCTGGCTCTCGACCACATCCGCCATGCTTGCCTCTTCAGCATCACAGTAACCCCTTGCAGCTCTGACGATGAGACGGTGGAAGTTCAGAGTCCACCTCGCTGGTTCGAGATTGCCAAACACTGGCAGAAACCAGGACCTGGGTGTAGAAGGTCAGTTTCAGAATTTTCTTTTACATGCTTTGACTCTGTAAAGAACTATTAATACTATTCCCAGAAATATAACTGGAAAGGTACGGTCTGGGTGGTTTCCGGGTCTGAAGTTTAGATAAAAATACCAAAGTCTACAGGAAAAAAATCACAGATGGATCCTCTGAGGGGTTTCAGTGAGTCTAGTAACTTGAAATTAGCTTTGGCATTAGCTTGTAACCTTACTGTCCATTAAAATGAAACCTTTCTGAGGAGGGATCAAATTCAAGTTCAATTCATTACAGTTTCCTCAGAGTGAACCAATGTCTGGAGCACCAGGTTTGAGTGAAAGACCAGGAGACCATTTGGTCTTCCAGGTCATACGTAATAAAATATCTCTGGGGTGACGAGCATCACTGTCCCCTGAGCGCTGTGGAGACTACAGCTGAAGCCCATGACTCTGAGCCTCCCCCAAGGGCTTTAGAATATCAAGAGGAGGCCTGATTTAAATACCTCAAACAGACTTTAAAACGACAGCGCCAAACCCAGTGTTAAATAAAACATAAGCAAGTGTGAATACACAGAGTAGCAGGAGCCACGGGCCGTCGGAATAAAGAGAGATCAATACTGAATGGGGGCAGAGAGAAGGCTGCGCGGTCAGCCCTGCCATCCCTGCTCTGCCCGGCTGCGGTTTCTGAAAACCCTCAACTCGCAGCTCCAGAACAATTCCGTCCATTATCCAAGTTTTTCTCAAACTTTTTGACCACAACGCACAGTAAGAGAAATACTTTCTATTACAACTCAGCACTCACATCCAAAAGCATAAAGAAGCAGTACTCTCCTGGATTGGTTCCTTTTGTTTGTCCACCCTCATCCACCCTGCTTTGCCCCCAGGTGGCAGATGCAAAGGGACCGCATCGGTGGGCTGCCTCGCCCTCCAGCCAAAGGTGGGTCTGGCCAATGGGAGGTGCCAGCAGGAGATGGGGTTGGCAGGAGGGGGGTGGGATGGGGCATGTTGTATACCAGCTCCCACCTGGCAGCCAGTGTGCAATGTCCACCTTCCTCTTCTGGAGATCACGGCTCCTGGTCACGTAGCCATCTCCTTACAGTGTTCTGGAAGCTTCTTTTTCTTTACCTCTATAGACCTAGGAATGATAACCTCTCTCTGCAATGATTAGGACCAGATACTGTGCTATCTCTTGTTGCTTTTGTCTTTGCAATTAGTTTCTATTAAACTCTCCTCAAACTATTCAAGCTGAGTGTCATCTATTTCCTGACAGTATCTTACAGACAAACTCTTACCTCAACCATGTGTGATGCACTCTGGTATTCTTTATTCCATTCTCTTTTTTATAAAAATGAAACTATTATCTTTCAATTGATTTTACAACCAATTAATGGATAGCAACCCATAGTTTGGGAAACATCACTTATTTTCATCAACAATAACTGAGCGTGTTGTTCCAACATAAATTGTGTGCCCATTAGTGGGTGTTTAGAATTCATCATACAGCCTAGATGAGCCCCCGACCAACACGCCATTCATGGACTTGCAGCCTCTCCTCTGCACCTGGTCCCATTTTGAAGGTCTGGTCCCTATAACTAGGTTTCTATCAGCTCTGGCTACAGGTTTTCCACTAGTTCCTAGTGGGCCTGTAACCCGGCCTGAGTTCAAGCCCCACGGCCTGGTGCCTCAGTTTCCCAGGACTGCTGAGACACATTACCACAAACTGGGTGGCTTAAAACAACACAAATTCGTTCCCTCACAGCTCTAGAGGCTGGAAGTCTGAAATCAGGGCAACAGCAAGGCCATGCTCCTTCCAGTGGCTCTAGGAGAGATTCTTTGTCTCTTCCAGCTTCTGGTGACTGCAGGCATCCCTGGGCTTGTGACTGCATCCTCCTACCTGCCTCTGTCTTCACATGGCCCTCTTCTCTCTGTGCCTTTTCCTCTGCGTACCTCTTTTAAGGACACTTGCCATTGGATTCAGGGCCTGTCCAGATAATCCAGGGTGATCTCCTCTCAGAATCCTTAATTACATCTACAAAAAGCCTTTTCCCAAATAAGGTCACTTTCATAGACTCTGTGGATTAAACGTGTACGTCTCTTATCTCTTTGGGGGCCACCATTCAACCCTTTACACCTGGCAACTTAACAAACCTACCAATTCTTATCAGCTCCCTTGCAGAGCTTGTGCCTGTATGTTCTGCTTGGACAGACCCTCAGACCCAGGAGGCTGGCAGCCACCTCATTACATGGACCGCCGGGTCCAAAGACTGCTGGGCATGATCCCACCAAGCAGATCAGCCCCGGTGGATAATAACACTGAGGAGATGAGGCTTTGAGTCACTAGATTTTGGACTGCTCTCACATTGCCTGGAGGCTAACTTCTTAGGTGCCTCTGCTCTGGCAATACTCAGCCAAAATTTCTTTTTCTCCTGGCCAGCTGACTCAAGGCAGTATCAGGCATTAAACCATGGAGCCAGGAAGATGGGTCCTGCAGAATGGAAAGGGTTTTGAAAAACGAAAGGAAGAGTGAACAAAGACATAAGGTAGCCCTCTTCTTTAATCAAGGAACACATATGATTTGATGCTCAGAATGGCAGTAACATCCTCTCTGAATGTCTTTGAAAGCAGAGGGAGCATCTTTCTTACATGACTCTCAAAATTTCAGGAACTAATTTCCCTCACACACTGAAAAATATCTCCGTGCAAAAGTAAAAGACACTGCTGGCTTCTTTCAAAGATCATTTCATTCAATTGGCCATTCGTAGGACTCTTTCTCCATCTTCTGTTTGGGAGCATTGGAGCACGTCCACCCTCTATGCCAGGTACTGGGCTTTACAAATCAGCCTGCTGCATTTTGCTGTTGTATCTGTGTAAAGCGCAGTCTGGCATACATGAAGCTCGAGGTAAATGGTTGGCATTTTCATAAGCTTTTGTTCTATATTACGTTGCTTAAATCTAAGAGTGAAAAAAATGAATGTAAGGTCTTCTAATTCCAATAACCCACTTTACATTTATTATCCATCCAGCCCATAGACTCTGATAATGAATATTGACTGTGCTCAGCAATGACAAACGGAGACAATTCTTAGTTGAGGCTTCTGAATGTTGGCAGCTGCAGAAAGCTGTGGTTGCCATGTTGTTTGCTTGTCTCATCAGGACTGACTAAAGCGGCCAAGCCAGAGAAGAAAACCTCCTCCCTTACCCTGTGGAATAGGGACTCCACAGCCCTGCCCCCTGTGGGAATAATCTCATCTGAAAACTGTTTAAGTAGATTAAAAGGATCTGATAATTTCTGTGAAGAAGCTTATGCCCATCTACAGGTTTTTCAGCCACTTTCATTGGCTGGGTGTGGCCCTCTTCCCTCCATAAAAATATACATCACCTGGGGCCTGCATTATTTCCTTTTTAAGTGCTTTCACATGACTGCAGCATTGTAAAGTGATGCAAGTAATACAGTGGGAATAAAGTGGGCTCTGATTTCTGAAGTCATGGATTGGAGTCTTGGCCTATTACCTACCATCTAGTAAACGTGAGATAGACATTAAGAAGCTTTCTGAGCTTCCATCTTCTCATTGTAACCTAGGAATAATAGCAATCCTTCATTCATGGGTTTTCTCTAAGAGTTAAGTGAGAGCATTCAATAAATATACTGAGCAACAAATATGTGCCAGGCACTGTCCTAGGCATTAGGGTACATCAGACAAAATAGACCAAAAAAACCTCTTATCCTTACTGAGATTACATTCTAGTGATAGAAGCTAGACGATAAACTATAAACATAATAAATAAAATGACATCGAATGTAAACAGGAGAAAGCAATTTGCAAACTGTAAGTTGCAGAAACACTAGTAATTTGTAATGCCATTCTCTTGCTTTTCTCTCCATCTCACTTCTTTTCTCATCACTCCTTTTCTCGAAAGTACTCACTCATTCCTTTATTCATTCATTTATTCATTCAACAAATATTAACTAATTGTTGGTTATATTCAAGATGATGAGAACAGAAGTAAAATAACATTGACCCTGATCTCAAGAGTCTAACAATATAGCAAGGAGACAAACTTGCAAACAAGTACAATGCAAGGGGAAAGTGCCATAAATGACAAGACTCCATGGGAACCAAGAAGAAATTGTCTAAGTATTCCACAAAGGGGGAGCTGTGACTCAGATGTGGTTTGTCTCTGCCAAAACTCATGTTGAAATTTGATCCCCAACATGGCAGTGTTGGGGGTGGGGCCTACTGGGAGGAGTTTGGGCCATGAGGGCAGATCCCTCATGAATATATTAATGCCCTCTTGTGGGGATGAGTGAGTTCTCTATCTCATGGAAATGAGTTACTTACCATGAGATTGGGTTGTTAAACGGGGTCTGGCTTCCTCAGTTTCTGTCTCTTGCTTCCTCTCTTGCCATGGGATCTCTTTGCACATGCCCACCCCTCCTTCCACTTTCTGCCATGAGTTGAAGCATCCTAAGGCTCTGACCAGATGCAGTTGCCTAATCTTGAACCTTCCATTCACTAGAATCATGAACCAAATAAAACTCTTTTCCTCACAAATCACCCAGCCTCAGGTATTCTGTTATAGCAACACTAAATGGACTAAGACAGGGGATGATTCTTAGATTAAGGGAAGGCCCTTAAACCACAGGTAGAAAATGTAGAAGACCATTTTAGGTTGTGGAAATTGCAAGATTGTTCAGGGGTGCTCAAGCAGCTAAAGATGTTGGAAGAACAGGTGTGTAGAAGAGTGTGGTAGAAACTGAAGAATGACAGGCAAGCAAGGACCAGTCTATGATAGCTTACAAAAACAGTTATGAAAGCCACTAACAGTGTGGCAATTGAGCCATGGGCATAAATGAGATTGTCCAGGGAGAAAATGTGGGATTGAAAAAAAAAAAAAAGAACAGGCATGAGAATTAAACCATTCGGAATATCCAGATCGAATGGAAAAGCAGAAACAAAGTTGTTCATAATGGATACTTAAAAATTAGTGTCAGAAAGGCAGGAAATGACACTTCAAGAGAAGGAACTAACTTAGAAAATGTGTCAGGAAAACTGCATAAAATAAGAATTATTATAATGTTATCTATAGGATTTGGTATTTAGGTAGTCTCTGATAGTCTTGAGCAAAAGCAGATTGAAATGGTGATAGCAAAAGCCTGATTTCAGTAATTTAAAGATAATGTAGAAGATTAACATTTGGAGGCCATGAGAGAAATCATGTTTTAAAGTATTTGACTGTGAGGAAAGGAGAGAATGTGTTACCAGGAAGGTTACCAAGTAGAGAAAGGTTTTCCAAAACCAGAGAGATGTAAGCATATTTATAGATGACGATGGAAAGGGAACAATTAAAGATACAGAAAAAAAAAGGGACAGGGATAAAAAGAAAGAGATAACTTTTTATTGCTCTCCAGGAACTCTGGAACTACCAGGGAGGTGAGTCTGAACCCCCTCTCTGAACATCTTCTTTCTGCCTACTTCTTTTACCAAACCATAACAAATACATCTGTCCTTCTGCCAAAAACTGCTGTCCCATCAAAAACACATTGACAAAGGCCTTGATGTCCAGGTATAGTGCAGATACAGATCTCTTAGTGGTTCAGAAGCAGTATTCCCAGAAGGAAGGGGAGGATAGAAGGCAAAACAACTTCTAGAGAGGAGGAGGAAGAGAAGAGATGTACAAAACAAGTTCCCCTTTTCATGGCCTCTAACCCTGGGCTCAGTGCAATAGGTACAGTGTGTGTGAGATGATGAAGATACTAGAAGAAGGAAGGAAGGAAAGAAGGAAAGAAGGGAAGGAAGAGAAGGAAGGGAAGGAAAGAAAGAGGGAGGAGGGAGGGAGGGAGGGAGTGGGGAAGGAAGGAAGACCACAGTCTTTCTAGGCAGGAGAAACTAAAAGTTGATTCTGGAGAATTATGACTGTGAAAGAGAGTAGGGGAATCTCAATAGAGAAAGTTCCAGAAATGAGATCTACAAATTCTATCAACACACATTGCTGACTGACCCCTGAACTGCACGTTTGCAAAACAAGACCCAAAGCAGTTCATCTAAACATAAGAAATCTTAATTGAGTACAGCCTGCGGGAGAAACAGAGTTTGTAATACAGGACCAGCCGAGAGATTTGCTTGCTAAAACAAAAGAAATAACACTCATTCAAGAAAAATGATAGGACCCAGAATCTGTACAATAATCCACTCATAACATTAAACATATAATCTAAACCCAACATGTAAGGACTCAAAAAAAAAAAGGAACACAGTCTCAAAAGTAAAGAAAAATTAAGTGAGACTGTTCCTGATCCTGAGATGTTAAAACTAGCAGTAAAGATTTTAAAGAAGCTATCATAACTATCCTCAGTGAAATAAAATAAAATATGCTTGCAATGATGGCAAAGATAGGAAATCTCAGAAGAAAAATAGAAATACTACAAAAGAAATAAAAATTTTAGAACTAAATTTTAGAACTGAAGCAATTTGGTTGTAAGGTTTTTAGAATGTATGTGAAGTGGTACACTTTTAGCTGAAAAAGGACAGTAAAAAGATAAGACTATGTATTACAATCCTAGAGCAACTAATTTGTTAACATGCAGAAGAGTATATGTAAAAATAATAGGAAAATTAAAATAGAATTCTAAAATATATTCTAATAATTAAAAGGCAAGATGGAAAGATTAGAGGGAAAACAGAAGAGACAAGTAAAATAATAATTAAATGCAGATTCAAATATAACCATACTAATATTTAATGTGATTATTAATAATTAATAGATTAAGCACTCCAATTAAAAGGAAGAAACTATCAGAATAGATTAAAAAGGAAATTAGACCCACTATATGCTATCTACATGAGACTGACTTTAACTATGAAGACACAGATAAGCTAAAAGTAAGTGGGAAAAAAAATCATATAAATAGTAAGTAAAAAGATGGGGTAACCATATTAATATTAAATAAAATGACTTTAAGGAAAAAAGTATCACCAGAGATCAAAGTGATAATTCTTCATGTTCAAAGTGGCAATTCATTAAGACTTAATAATCATAAATATGTTTGTACTTTATAAAGAGTTTCAATATACATGAAGAAAAAAGTCATAGAATTATCAAAAGAAATAGACATTTACACAATCATAGCTGCAAACTTTAACACCATTTTCTCAATAATTGCTAAAATCAGCAAAAAAAATCAGTGAAGACAAAGAACACCTGAACAACACTATTAACCATCTTGACTTAATTGACATTTTTAGAACACTAAACCCGACAAAGGCATAATATATATTCTCTAGAAGTGCACATGGAACATTCACAAAAGTAGACTATATGCTTAGCTGTTAAACAAGTCTCAATAAACGTAAAAGATTGAGAGTGACTTCACCAAAATGGCAGAGTAGAAGCAATCTGGCTTTACTCTCCCCCATAGCAAACCAAAAACAAATATCCAGTGGCAAGATTATCATCAGCATTATCCCAGAACTCAAACCTAAGGCTAAAATGATGCCTAGGGCCACAGAGAAGTGAAAAACTCCAAGCAGACAATAAAAGAAACAAATCTCTGTGTCTGTGATGCCCCTTCCCCAAGCTGCCAGACACTGCACAGAAAATTTTCCTCAGAATTGTTTCTATACTAGAAAAGGTAAGATCAAGGTGGGCAGCCAGCTTTCCCACCTTCTCGGGTTCCATCACAGGAAAACCATTCCTGCCTCAACCATGGGAAGTACCATGAATGCCTGAAAGGAGAAAAAAAGTCCTTGCGGACAGCTTGAGATGAAAAGCGTAAGCAGAACTAGCAACCCCAGCCTGTGAAATTGTCCTGTTTATCTCAGCCTAAGAAAATACCAAATCAGAGTGTCTGTTCAGCAGCACCACACTGTAGGAGGCACACTACACAGTTCTCTTGGACATGAACCCCTAGCCAGCCTTCCCACACAGCCTGGATATTCCCTTTGGGACCTCCTTCATTATGGATGGGCGGCATTCTAAATGTTTGAGAGAGTCTAGACAAACCTAGGCTTAAGGTGCCATTTAGTGCCAAAAAAGGAGGCAGTTACTTAGGGTAGAGGGCATTCAACAGGTGAACTGCAAGGTAACTCTAAGCAAACATAACCCAGAAAGACCAACACGAGTTTGACAGTGAAGACTAGAATAAATAACTAATCCTTCAATGCAAAGTCATAAACACACTTCCACAAGAAACAACAGCAAACTGGAAATCCAAACCTCCCCAGATGGACAAAGCAAGGAGCCAGTGACCAACCCTAACAAGATGGCAATGTGTGAACTCTCAAATCACAAATTCAAATGAACAGTTTGAAGGAAATTTGGTGAACTCCAACATAACACAGATATTCATAATAAATTCAGAAATTTATCAGAGAAGTTTAACTAAGAGAATGAAATAATTTTTAAAAATCTTGAAATGGAGAAATACATTTGCTGAAATAAAAAATACGTTAGACACTCTTAACAGCAGAACAGGCCAGAGAAAGAATCAGTGAGCTCAAAGACAGGCTAATTGAAAATACATGGTCAAAGCAGAAAAAAGAATGAAAAAGAACAAAGAATGCCTAAAAATATAGAAAATAACCTCAAAAGAGCAAATCCAAGAGTCACTGGTGTTCAAGAGGGAGTTGAGAAAGAGCAAGGACTCGAAATCTTACTCAAGGATATAATAATAGAAAACTTTCCAAAACTTGAACAAGATATAAATATCCAGGTATAGGAAGGTCTTAGAATGACATACGGATTCGAACCAAATAACACCACCTCTGGACATGTAATAATCAAACTCCCAAAGGTCAAGAACAAAAGAGAGAATCCTAAAAACGGAAAGAGAAAAGAAGCAAATAACATGTAAAGGACCTCCAATTTTTCTGGCAACAGACTTCTCAGCAGAAACCATACAGGCCAGGAGGGAGTGGGATGACTTATTCAAAGTACCTGTGTAGTTCAAAGCCATGTTTTTCAAGGGTCAACTACAGATTACAAGTCAAAGACTAAAAAGAGACAGTCACTATATAGTGATAAAGAGGTTAATTCAGTAAAAGGATAGAACAATTATAAATATACATGCAACCAACACTGGAGTACCTGAACATGTAAAGCAAACCTAATAGACCTAAAGGAAGAAATAGACTGAAATACAGTAACAGTAAGGGAACTTAGCACTCTGCTCTCAGTAACTGACAGATCATCCAGACAGAAAATCAACAAAGAAACATTGGAGTTAAACTATACACTAGACCAAATGGACCTACATTTATAGAACATTTCACCCATTGCTAAAGAATACACATTCTTTTCATCAGCACATGGACATTTTCCAGGATAAACCATGTTAGGTCTCAACAAATTCAAAAATGTCAAAATCATTTCAAGTATCTTTTATGACCATGATGGAATAAAACTATAAATTAATAGCAAGAGGAACTTTGGAAACTATACAACGTGGAAATTAAATAACATGCTCCTGAATGATCAATGGGTCAATGAAGAAATTGAGAAGAAAATTTAAAATTTTCCTGAAACGAAAATAGAAACAAGAGATATCAAAATCTATGAGATACAGAAAAATCAGTACTAAGAGGGAAATTTATAGCATTGTATAAGATTGAAATAATATTATACAAAGTATGTGCTCTGACCACAAAGAATCAAATTATAAATTAATAACAATAAGATAATTTAGAAAAACTCAAATAAATTAAACAATGTACTTCTAAAAAAAGCCACTGATTGATAAAGAAATCACAAGAGAAACTAGAAAATATTTTGAACTGAATCATAATGAAATTATCTTCCATATCAAATTTGTGGGATGTAACTAAATCAATGCTTAAAGAGAAATTAATAGCTGTATTTAAATGCCTATGTTAAAAAATAAAAAAGATCTAGAATCAGTGATCTGAGATCCCATTTTATAAAATTAGAAAACCAAGAGCAAATTAAGCTCAAAGTAAATAGACACAATAAAATAATAAAGAGCAGAATTTGTCCATTTCATCTGAGTTGTCAGATTTGTTGGCCTAAAGAAAATATTACCTTATTATCCTTCAAATGTCCATGGGATCTCTAGTTTTATGCCCTTTTGTTCATTCCTGATATTGCTGATTTGTATCTTTATTTTTTCCTTGCTTTTATGGATCTTTTCAAAGAACCAGGTTTTGTTTTCACTTTTTTATTGTATGTTCATTTTTATTTTATTGTTTCTGCTTCCAGGAGGTTTGTAATTTTGTATTTTACAATTAGCTCTATGATCCATTTGGAGTTAATTTTTGTGAAAGGAGTAAGGTCACGTCTAGATCCTTTTTGTCCTTCTTCTCCTCTCCCTCTTCCCTCCCCTCTCCGCAACCCTCCTTTTTTTTTTTTTTTTTTTCACATGTGGATGTTGGGTTGTTCCAGTACTATTTGTTGAAAAGACTATTCTTGACTATATTTGTGTGGCTCTACTTTGGGGTTCTCTATTCTGTTCCATAGATCTATTTGTCTATTCTCGGTCCTTTAATGTTGGTATTTTTAAGTTAATTTTAGAACAGTTTATCAGATCCTAGAAAACACCTGGCTGGTATTTTTATTGGAATTATGCTGAATCTATAGATGATGCATTTGGAAGAACCAACATCTTTAATATACGGTATATCTTTCCAAATGGACTTACGGATCTATAGATCTGTGGTAAATTTCTATAAATATTCCATATGGCTTTGAAAAATAATATGCATTCTACAGTTGTTTAGTGCAGACTTTTATATATGGACATAAAGTAGTTTTGTTAGTTGTGCTGTTCAAATCATCCATATTATTAATTTTTTCTGCTGTTTCTATCAATGAAAGAGATATTTTATCATATCCCATTATAATTACAGATTTGTCTATTTCTCATTACAGTTTTATCAATTTTTATTTATATATTGTAAGCATACTGTTAAGAGTATAGAAAATAAAAATGTAGATAAAGCTAAATTTTTAAAAATTCAGCAAAGAACAAAAGACTATAAAAAGCAACAACAGATTTTAAAAAAACTAGAAATCCTAGACAAAAAGCAATAACAAAAGAATTTTAGATACAGTTGAAGAATTATTGAACTGAAAATTAGGTTAAAAGAATCTATCGAATTTAAACATGACCAAACAAAAGAATGGAAAATACAGAGAAGTAGGTAAGAGACATAGAATATGCAATGAGAATATGTATAATAACTTGCAATTAATTGCTATTCCCAAAAGAGAAGCAAAAGCAGTATTTGAGAATATAAGATTGAGACTTTCCAAAACTGATTAATTTGAGAAGCCTGGAGGGCTCAAGTTGTCCAGGACCATCTTAATCCAATTTCAAGGCTTGAGGTTTTGTGATCTACCCAGAGGCCTGGAAGCCCAGCTGTGGCACATGTGAAAGCTATTTTATTCCTGATTAACTCCTGCTTCCCAGGATGAAATCCTTGCCAGGTCCTGATTCTTATTGTTTTTCTCTCTCATCCCAGAAAATTGCTGAAGTGCAGCTCAGAAGTTCAGATATCTTTTATCAGCTAATGACCAATGAGAATAAGGAAACCACACTACATATTTCTAGCAGAGGGGGATTTAGTTGTTTATAATCAGAGAATTGGTTGCAAAAATGTTGGAAGAACTGGAGAAACGAAAGGAAAAGGGAATGTCACCCAGAGATCAGGAAGCAGCTTCATCCCTTGGCTGGGAGCCCACCAACCCACACTATTGCCACTGCTCCTGGCACTGCGATTGAAAAGGACCCACCACTTTTAATCAGAAGCTCAGGAGTTAAGCCCCTGATGCTGCAGAAACCAACACCAAAGCTGTTGGAGCCTACAATAAGTCCTGTCAGGCATAGAAAAATGGCCTCTTCCTCTCCTCACACAATCAACCTAAGACCACTAGAGGCAACCCTATATTTCTGCAAAGTCAGATTTACTGGCCTGTTGCAACAAGGGAAACACCAGAGGAACCACTGGAGCATCTCACCAAACAACAGGAAAGATGGAGTTACTACAGGATTTGAGGGAAGGGTGAAGTTTAGGTGAAATTTATGTGAAGCAGTGTTTGGATAGGCTAAAAGCAAAGCAAGGCTGTGTGTAAAGGGGTCAATATTATGTCTGGAATGCAAAGTGGATCCAGGGCCTGATTTTTTAGAAACTAAAAAGTTAAGATATATATGGAGCCAGAAGTGATGGCTCACACCTGTAATCCCAGCACTTTGGGAGGCCGAGGCAGGAGGATCACTTGAGACTAGAAGTTCGAAGTTCGAGACCAGCCTGGGAGGCAGAAGGAGACCCTGTGCTAACAACAACAAAAAAAGATATATACATGGAATATTATGTCTAGAAACCACTTATGTGAAACTCTACATATGGATTGGCTATCAAGGTTGCTTCTCTATATCAAGGTGGCTAAGATCCTTCAGGCAAAAGTCAGATGTTTCATTGTTACTGACATAATTTCAAACCACCAATGGTTTTAGAGAGAAGTATTCTCCACTGAGTGAAGAAGGCATTATGACACTTTACAACTGTAGAATCGCCTTAGAGAAATATTGTTTCCCACTGACTTTGCACTTTGGCAGCTTGCTGGAACTAGAGAGAAAAACAATAAGAATCGAGGACCCATCCAGGGCTTTGTCTGTGGCTATCATCCCAGCCTCATGAATGGCAGGATGGAGTTCTACTTTCTTGACCTAGGTTAATTTTTATATTCTCATCCCTTTTTTGCACTTTCAGTCTTCTGCCAGGGTCTCCCATTGCCAGAACCCGACTGCAGCTCAGCTGGCAAAGGAGGCCGGGGAGTCACTTTCAGGCTTGGTGGCTCCGAGATACAAAGCAAAGAGATTGAAATTGAGCTCAAAGCCGAAAGGAAAAACAACCCACGGAATATATCACTTCAAGTTCAGCAAATGCCCTCAAGAACAAAGTAGGCTTGGATGATAATCTCATCTCTCTAGTTTCTCATCTCTACTGAGATCTCAGCTGATGGTTCCTAACTGCTTTTTTCATTGACACATAACAGAAAATGATTTTTAGACTTTCCAGCTATTTTAGTTGTTTGAACACAATGGTTATTTCAGTGAAATTACCTAGTTCCCCATTACCCACCCCCTCCTCTTTCTAATCAATCTTACTCAGCTCAGATTGTGTCTCCTTCCTGGCCAAATATCTCAAATGGCTCTGTGTCTCCTGAAAAGACCAACTTCTTTACCTTATATTCAAGGACCTCTACAATCCACTTTTAATGTAAGTGCTAATTCTTATCCTCCTCTACTCCCTTATAGGAATAGGATGGGCCACTTCCACAAGAGACTGCCTTCTTTAAACGACAGGGACTCAGGATGGGCATTTTTACCAAGCAAGATCAATCATAGTCCTCCTGTAGTTTCCAGATGAACTTGGGACAGAGTCTCCCTTTCCTGCTGTGAGGATCTAGTCTAGGATTGTCCATGTCTACATGTCCTGCTTTGAGGAAGCTGATCTAAGGGAATACAGTTGTTGGGAGAAAGCAATGTTATGTGCATAGTCTTTTGACCTGCTCTGGGCTACATAAGAATGGGCTTTGAAATACTTCCTTACAGAGATAAAGAGTCCTCACAGCCTGCACTGGACTTCTCACTTGGTGTGGGTATGTCTTTCCCTGTTCCAGATGCAATGTGTGCTCCTTTGTGCTTAAGCATGTGTGTCACATGGCACCTGGCCAACCCCACTAGCAATATCTGTCCCCGTGGTGAGGGGAGGGGGTCCTTCTGCTGCAGCACAGAGGGGTATGTGCAGGCCAGTTGCAGGCTCAACAGGTGACCTCAGACACGACACTCTCAGCATTGGCTTTTCATCTCCATTATAAATGCTATCTGTGCAGCAACAGCTGTCAAGAGGTGGACCTCACATATGCCAGTGGGAAATGATACCAGCCAGTGTGTGGGCAGAACATTTTGCCTGTGGATGAGCTCTGATGCTGACCTGAATAAGGGTCTGTGAGCTCAGGACACAGGACAAATTTTTTTATCCAATGTCCTTATATTTAGTGCAACCCAAAATACATTTTTCCAAGCTATGCATCATTTCAGTAAAATTGAATTCATATGGCTTTAATTCATGAACAATTGACTAATGAATTATATGGTGAGAACAAGTTAATGTCCTCAAACTTTTCAAACCTTGCATTGTGGCTTGTTGCTTCAGTTATTTTTCTTAGAAACAGAAAGATTATTATGCCAAAAAAAAAAAAATGTGAACATGCTAACCCCAAACTTCACATGGTCTCAATCTGCCAGCCCCTAAGGGAGCTTAGGGTATGTGTGGTGGAGGGAAGGGTTTGTGTCCTAAGACAGCCCATGTTTCTCTCTTTATAGCACTGTAATTCTTCACCGTTTTTGATTTTCAGTCCTCTCCTCCTGTGCCATCAAATTTTTCATCCAATGCATTTTTCAGTTTACAAAG
Source organism: Indri indri (assembly GCA_004363605.1). Taxonomy (NCBI): domain Eukaryota; kingdom Metazoa; phylum Chordata; class Mammalia; order Primates; family Indriidae; genus Indri; species Indri indri. Next base: position 4,451 of record RJWJ010019268.1, on the reverse strand, counting down.
GGCTTTATCATCCATCATGTCACTAGATCCTCAGTAAACCCTATGAAGTCATCATCTCTAGCAAGCAATTTTATTCCCATTAAACAGAGGAGAAGATGAGGCTCAGAGAAGTTAGCTGTCTTGCCCACAGGTTCAAGGTGTGATAGCCAGCCTCCAAGATGGTCCCAAATGATCCCTGCCTCCCACATTGTACCAGGATTGGGATCTGTGACCAATAGCAATCAGCAGAAGGAATGGTATGTCACTTCCAAAACTAGGTTATAAAAAGGTTGTGGCTTCAAGCTTGAGAGCTCATGCTTGCTCACTTGCATGGGTTCTCTCTCTCTCTCCCTCTCTCTCTCTCTCCTTCCTCCCTTCTTCTCTCCCCCACCCTCCCTCCTTCTCTCCACCCAATCTGGAGCTGTCATATCATGAGGGCACTCAGGCAACCCATGAGAGGCCTACATGGTGAGGAACTAAATTCTCTAGCCAACAGCCAGCAAGAAACTGAAACTTGCCAAAAGCTCATTCCAACATGTGAGAGAGCTTAGAAGTGGATCCTTTATCCCCAGTCAAACCTTCTGATGACTGCTGCCCTGGCCAAAAGCTTAATGGCAACCTCCTTACAGTCCCTGAGCCAGGACCACTCAGCTAAGCCATTCCTGGATTCCTCACTCTAAGTAACTGTGAGATAATGAAGGTTTGTTGTTTTTGACTGGTTAAGTGTCAGGGTAATTTGTTACATAACAATGGATAACTAATACACAGGGCTGACAATGACATGATACAACAGTGATACTGTATGTGTAAGTCTCTATCATCCCTGTGGTAGTGACTTATATATTCACTAATAAATATAAACAGCTTTTAAACCGAAGGTATACTAGAGTTTTAGATGGTGGGGAAGCTTAGAAGAGACATAAGTAAGTTTTGCACTTGGCAATATAGAACATGCCATTGCCTTTATAACGCACTTTTTCATTCTCAAGTGCTTTTTGGCAATGTGATCTGTTTGATCTCAACAGAACAGTCTCAAGCTGGAACCAACCATGGCCTTTAAAGTCCACCTTCCGGGTCATTAATATACCCATTGCCCAGCCCTCAACTGCTACCAAGTCTTCTATTTATCTTCAAGATGTCTTCCTTCTGAGAAATGGGATTATAGATACCTTTTTAGTGCTTACCTAAGAGCCTCTAAAGCATCTAAACACCAGTTCATAAAGAGCCCTATCTGCTGGAGTTCATGGCCAATTGTGCTGTTGACAGCATTTCTGAGCCAAGCCACGCTCAATAAACTAAATAAGCAAGGAGCTGCTATGCCTTTGGTTTAGGGCTTTGGTTACTCACTTTGTAAAACTTCTATACTCTCACCAAATTCATCTACCCACTGATCCACCAATCCCAACATCTGGCCTTTGTGCCTTTTTGTATTCCTGAAATCTGAATGTATTACTCACTCTTCCCTCTCTATAGTCTATCAGGAATCTATCCTCTACTTAAGGCTTGCCAGAAACCTAAGATTTTCCTGAGCACCATACTCCAACTCCAGTGAGCTCTTCCTTCTTTGAAATCCAATGATCCATCTCATGTTTCTTGTATTTCAGTGGATAAATAGGTTTTTTAGTCTCTGCGAGATGATTGAGTCTTTGAGGAGGGAGCCATCAATTATAGAGCACCCAGCATGTGGCAGACCCCATGTGAGGCACTCTACGTGCATGTCACCCCTGTGTGAGGGCTGCCTGTCACCCCTGTGTGAGGGCTGCAGAGATGACTACTGATGCTTCATGGATTAGGATGCTCATTAGAGTCTGCCCAGCCCCAATCTTGCCAATGGACTTTGACAAATGATACAAAGGTCAGCTTAGGCCCTACAGCCCCTAGACATGCTCACGCTGGTCTCACTGCCTCCGTTCACTTTTGGAGAAGCCACCCTGTCCACAGCCCTGGTTGGGCATGGCTTTGAGTACCACATGACCCCTGACCACCACCGATTGGACCAGGGATCAGCACCTGACCCAAACTGGGCCCTCTCTTCTTAAGGCTGTGGAAGAAAGGGCTCTCTAAGAATCTGAGGAAGTTGGATAACAAGGGATATGGGAACTAAGAGGTCAAAGAGTTTAGTCAGCTTGACATTGTGCCAAGACAACTCAGAATTACAAGGGAGCAAAACACCCAAAATTAATAGGAGGACCCAGTCTGCAGGAAGCAGCAGGGGAATGGAGCAAACACCCCAATGAAGCAGCAGTGAGAAGCCTTGAGCCTCCCTGAGAGTGGAAGGTGTCAGCTCAGCTCCTGACTTTCCCTGGTCTCCCTGTGGCCCTGGAAGAACTTCATTTCCTATCCTGGGACACCTGTAAGACAATTCACTGTAGTCCTTCAGTATCCTCCCTTTATATCCAGACTAGTCTGTTGGGTTTCTGTTCCTTGCCATCAGCAAGGCCTGAGTAAAACAATGCCCACTGTTCTTAAAGAGTTAAACAGGGGAGAAGGTGAGCAATTGAAACTCATATTAATTCTGAAATATTCAAGTCATGTTTAGGTCATGAATCACAGTTGTGTTACGGATCTTAGATAGACTCTAGTCAAACCTTCCCATTTTAAAGATGAGGCAAATGATACCCAGAAAGGAGGAGGCACTTACCCCAGGTTACACAGCAAATCGCACAACCAACACTAGGACTCAGGTCATTTCATATTGCCCAGAGATATCGCATGACCTTGCCGTCACTGGATCTGCTCTTACATGCTTTCCAACAACTGTGTTCCCTGGGGGCAGGAAAAGCAGGTCAATCTCAGGCCCAAATTAAAGAGAAATAGCAGAGATCATTAGTGTCTCCCGACCCACTACCTCACAGTGGATTTGGGGGGAATTTTGCTTAGATCTCAGGCAAGCTAAGGGAAAAGACGACAGAGTTGCTGATGCTTTAGTTCTTTAAAGAGCTGGTTCACAGACAGAGAAGAGAGAAATGAAACGAGGTTGCTGGCTACCCACTTTAAAATACAATTCATATGCATCTTAAGAGGACACCAAGAAGGAATGTTTATCAATTTTCCCATAAAAATATGAAGTCAGTCTGTTAATAAGAGAAAAATATTGCAACTTCTTGGAGCATTTGTGCTGAGCAGGCTAAATTTCATACAAAATGTCCTTGTTACATATATCCTTAATATAATATAACCACTTAGTAATTTAGTGCTTGCGACCATCAAAATTATTTTGTGTTACAATGTATTAGATTTCCAGTAATGGAAAAAGCATCTTCACTGGTCCATCTCCTCATGCACTGTAGTGGCTTAAATATTTTATTAATATCAATGCAATTAAATGAAAATGTTCTCAAAGTATTGTTACTAAGATTTAAGTTATTTAAATATCTCAAACAAGTGAAGTAAAGATGAGTAAGATGAGTCATTACAAAATGGTAATAAGCTTGATATATGGACCAAGAGGATAATGGAAAAGATGAAATGTTCTCAAAATTAGCCCATAGCCAGTGATAAATAGGCCTAAATACCAACAGAGAAGCCCCCAGGTTACTGCGATGACAAAGAAGAAGACACTCCTAACTTTATCTACAACAACAGTCACTGCTAACATTTACTGAGCATTTACTGTGTGCTAAGCAGTGTATTAAATACTTCATATGCATTATTTAATATAATCTTGTAAGAACCCTATTAGGTAGGGAGTATTACTTTTTCTCCCCATTTTATAGATTAAAAGATACTGAATTTAGGGAAGTTCATTAACTTTACCAAGTTCCACTGGATAATAAAGAGTAGATCTCAGACATTCAATGCCCCCAGGCCTCTCTCTCTCCACCTCTCATTTTTTGTTTTATTCTAAACATCAACTTTATTCTTCAGCCTCCTCCATGTGTCAGGAGATAGGCGAAAGGGTTCTGAGTGACAGTCATACAATTAACCATCCAAGGAAAAGTCTCTAGTTTGTATGTGAAAAATCTCAGGGAAGACTTTGATTGGCTTGGCTTAGGCCCACATGCCCAACTCTGGGCCAATCCTTATGTTCAAGAGGTTCTGTGATTGCCAATACCTGGGGCCACATACCCACCCCTGCGGTCAACAAAACAGATAGTATGACTGGCAGCGTTACCAGAATTCCATTAGGGTAGTGGATCAGCATCCTAAAGAAAGTGGACCGCCAGGCAAAGGCCTTAGGGTGGAGAGGTGTGCAAGCAACAATCATTCCAGAGGAATTCCAGGAAGAAGATGAGCCATGAATAAAGGCATGAAGATGTAAAATAATATAACACATCTGGAGATCTACAAATGTTTTGGGTGTGTCTGGAGAATAGGCTGTGTATGGCAAGGGATCGATTGCAATCTGAGATTGAAGGAGAACTTTGTACAGTACCCTAAGGAGCTGGGGCTTCATCCTGAAAGCAATGGTGAATTATTAAAGGATTTTAAACAGGGAGATAATATGATAATTTCTGATTGTCAGAAAGATC
>RJWJ010019267.1:0-30547 GCA_004363605.1 Indri indri | reverse complement strand
AAAAAAAAAAGAGAAAAAGAAAGTTAATTTGTCCTTTTTTGGCCAGGTGGCTTCAGGGGAACAGTAAGTTTTGTTGTAGAGCTTTTGTGTGTGTGTGTGTGTGTGTGTGTGTGTGTGTGTGTGTGTGTGTGCTGTCATATTTTGATATTTAGATGCCTAAACTCAAAGCAGTAGCTTTGCCGGGATGATGAATACCAGCAAATGGCCACATGTGGGTGTCCGTTCTCCACTGCATGGATCAGAGAACTGGAGGACACGGAGGTTCTGCCAGCTTGAACACCAGCATCAAGCAAGCAGATGGTTCTGGCAATGTTTGCAGCCATTAAAAATCATGTTTTCCAAGAATATTTAATGACAGAGAGAAATATGATCTAATGTGAAGTGAATTGCATCAACACTCCAAACTGTGTACCCAGGATGGCCTGGTGAGTCAGCTGTAATAACCACAGGCAGGAAGTGGAGCCAACCAAATCCTGCTTACTCATTCCCAGGGAGGGGGAGATGGGGAGGAAGTGCCAACAGAAAGTGCCGGGCCCAGGGAGGTCAGTTAACGCCTGACTGACAGGGTCAGAGGCAGAGGAGGAGTATGATAGGCAAGAAAAAAGTTGAGGCTGCTGGGAAAATTCATCGCCATGAACCATTTTTCCATGAGCCAGCCCTGGTCATGTCAACCCAAACCTGCCCAACCCCTTTGATTAAAGGCTATTGGCTGCCAAGCTCTTGTTTGGCAGTTCCTTTAGGCTCCCTTAAAGTTGTGTCTACAGGGTTTTTATTTTCATCTTAGAGTACTATTTGAAAGGCAACTTGAATGCAGCCTAGTCCTGCAGCTAGAAGGTCAGCTTAAGTGAATCTACATAGCTTCAAAAACAAATTGCAAATGTATTTTTCAGTCGTTATCACTAATGGTTATAAATAGTTGCTTTGGGAAGGATTGTTCATCTCCGTGGGTTTAACAGCAATGGATTAATACAGATTTGTGTGGCCTTTGCAAACGTGGTGTTTATTTATTTGCAGCTGTGGGTTCAGAGAGAAATGAAAAGAAGGGAAATTGGTTTGTCTTAAGGCAAGAAAATGGAAAAGAGCACATTCTGGTGGTTCTGAAGTGACTGCTTTCCATGTGCCATTTGCCTGTCTCTTGCTGCCACTGAGATCCCAGGCAGGACCAGCAAAGGAGAGAAAGAGGAGAGTGAGGGAAATTTCCTGCAGGGCCTGCCACTCTGGGGCTTTGGCTGCCCCCGTGGCTTCTTGGTCTTCAGACAGAGGGCATCCTAACCCTGCGTCTTGGAGCCCTCCCCCACTTCCTCCAGCGGTTATTAATGGGCATCACTGCACTAATGGGTGCTTGTCTAAATTCCTTCTGAGGGAAAAGTTTCACACATTCTTGTTAAGAGAAAAAATAAAAAAAAGGAAAACTAAAGAAAACGCTTTTATTATTTCAGGAGGTGTACATGTTTATTGTTGAAAATTTGCATATTGCCTCTGCTCTGAATCCTGTTTTTTTTTTTTTTTTTTTCAAATTTATTTTGACATAATTGTAGATTCACACGATGTTGCAAAGATAGTACAGAGAGGTCCTGGGCACCTTCCACCCAATTTTCCCTATTGGGTAAATCTTACATAATTATAGTACAATACTAAAACCAGGAACCTGGTGTCGGTATACTTTGTGTGTATAGTTTTGTGACATTTCACTACATATGGAGATTCCTGAAACCGCCACTGCAATCCAGACACAGAACTGTTCCATCACCACAAAGATGCTTCCTTTTTGTAGTCACACCCACCTCCCACTAGCCCTAACCCTCAGCAACCACTAATCTGTTTTCCATGTCTATACTTTTGTTATTTTGAAAATGTTAAGTAGATGGAATCATACAATATAGTACCGTATGTGACTTTTTGAGACTGTTTTTTTTTTCACTTGGCAGAATTCTGTTGAGGCCCATCCCAGTTGCTGTGTGTATCAGTAGTTCAGCCTTTTTTATAGCTGAATAGTACTCCATGGTGATCATTAATTTTATGTGCCAACTTGGCTAGGTCACGGTACCAAGGTATTTGGTCAGACATTATTCTAGAATGTTTCTGTGAAGGTATTTTTAAAGATAAGATTAACATTTAAATCAGTAGACTTTGCATAAAGCAGATTATCCTCCATGATGTGGGTGGGCCTCAACCAATCAGTTGAAGGCCTTAATGGTAAAACGATTGACCTCTTCAAAGGAAGAGGGAATTCTGCCAGCTGACTGCCTTTAGACTCAAGTTGCAGCATCAACTTTTTCCAGTCTGCCAACCAACTCTGCAGATTTTGGGCTTCCCAGCCTCCACTATCATGTGAGCTATTTCCTTAAAATGATTCTCTCTCTCTCTCTCTCTCTCTCTCTCTCTCTCTCTCTCTCTCGCATACACACACACACACACACACACACACACACACACACACACATGCTCTATTGGTTCTCTTTTTCTGGAGAACTCTAATGGATGTATCACAGTTTGTTTAAGCATTCACCCATTGAAGGATATTTTGGTTGTTTCTAGATTCTGGCTATTACAAATAGAGCAACAATAAACATTTTATAGATTTTTTTTTGGTGGACATAAGTTTCTATTTCTCTGGGATAAATACCAGAATTGCAATTGCTGAGTTGTAAGGTAAGGTATGCTTTTTTAAGGAACTGCCAAACCATTCTCCAGAATGGCTATACCTTTTTACATTCCCAACAGTAATGTGGGGGAGATCCTGTTTCCCCATGTCCTCACTAGCATTTGCTATTGTTGCTATTTTTATTTTAGCAGTTCTGATAGGTGGGTTGTGCTATGTCATCATGGTCTTAATTTGTATTTCCCTAATGGCTTGTGATGTGGAACATGTTTTCATGTGCTTGTCTGGCATTTGTATATCCTTTGCAGTGAAATGTCTCTTTATCTCTTTGACCATTTTCTAGTTGAATTACTTTTTTTTCCAGTTGAGTTTTGGGAGTTAAAAAAATATATATATATAGATATAGATATATATACTCTAGATATGAGTCCTTTGTCATAAATCTGGTTTGCAAATTATTTCTCCATGCTCGTGATAGGCAGAATTTAAAAAATGTCCCCCAAGATTCCTGTCCCCTAGTCCCCTAGTTATTTAATCAAACAATAACCTAGGTGCTGCTGTAAGGGGATTTTGGGATGCAATTAAGTTTCCTAAGCAGCTGACTTTAAAGTAGGAAGATTATCCTGAATTATCTGAATGGGCCCAATGTAATCACCTGAGCCCTTAAAAGTAGAAGAGGAAGTAGGGGAGGAGGGTGAAGAGATGAGAGAGAGAGAGAGAGAGAGAGAGAGAGAGAGAGAGAGAGAGAGAGAGGGAGAGAGAGATGGGGCAGATGAGGAAAGCAGGAGAAATGAGACAGAAGAGGTCAGACTGATTTCAGCATGAGAAGGACTCAACTTGCCATTGCTGAGTTCAAGACGGAGGAAGGGGCCACACGCCAAGGAATGCAGGAAGTGTCTAGAAGCTAAGAATGACCCTGGACTGACAGCCACTAAGGAAATGGGAACCTCAGTCCTATAACTGCATAGAAATGAACTCTGGCAACAACCAGAATGAGCCTGGAAGCAGATTAATCTCCAAAGCCTCCAGAAAGGAACAGAATCTTCCCGCTATGGGAGATTAGGAGCAGCGACACCAGCTGAGGCTGCCAGATTTCTGACCTACAGAAATGTGAGATAAAAAAATTGGCGTTGAAAGTTTCAGGCTGCCAAATTTGTGGTAATTTGTTATAGAAGCAATAGAGAGCTAATACACAGTTTGTGGCTTGTCTTTTAATCCTTTTAACAAGGTCTTTCACACAGCAAATTTTTAAATTTTGATGAAATCCAGTTTGTCCATTATTTTCCTTTATGGATTACACTTTTGGTGTCAAGTTTAAGAACTCTTTACCAAGCCTCATCTGTGTTCTGAAAACTTCCCCCATGTATTCTTCTAAATATTTCCTAGTTTACATTTTATATTTAAATACACAATCTCTTTTTGAGTTAGTTTTTGTATATGATCTGAGGTGTAGGTCAAAGGTTTTTCTTTTCTTTTTCTTTTTTTGTCTTTGGATATCCAATTACTCCAGCACCATTTGTAGAAAAGACAATTCCTCCCTAGAATTGCATTTGTACCTTTGTCAAAAATCAGTTGGCTTTTCTCATGTGGGGCCATATTTTGTTTTTTCCTTCTATTCCATCAGTCTGTATGTCTGTTTCTCTGCTAATATCACCCAGTCTTCATTACTGTAGCTGTATAATAACTTTTAAAATTGGGTAGAGTTATTCCTTTCATTTTCTTTTTACGAATTGTTTTAGCTATTCTAGTTCCTTTGTTTTTCCACATAAATTTCAAAATAATCTTATTTATATGTAAAAATATCTTGCTGGGATTTCGATAGGAATTATTTAAACCTGCATATCTATTTGGGGAGAACTGACATCTTTACTATGCTGAGTATTACAGTCCATGAATGTGGTGTGTCTGTTGGTTTAGGTCTTTGATTTCTCTCATCAGCATGTTTTTAGATCTTAGTATACAAATCCCGTACATACTATGTTAGATTTATACCTAAGTATTTCAGTTTTTTGAGAGAGATTTTAAATAGTGCCATATGTTAAATTGGTGTTAAAACTTTTTAAAACATGTGTTAGAATTCCTTCCATGAAACCATTTGGGCCTGGAGGTTTCTTTTTAGAGAGTTTTACAATTATGAGTTAAGTTTATTTATTAGTTACAGGGCTATTCATAGTATCTATTTCATCTTGGGTGAGCTGTGGTAGCTGGTATTTTTCAAGGAATTGGTTTATTTCATCGACGTTGTCAAATTAATGCATGCAGTGTTGTTTGCAGTATTTCCTTATAATCCATGCAGTGTCTACAATAGCAATGGTTTAAGCTCCTATTTGTAACGTAGGTAATTTGTGTCTTCTTTCTCTTTTCTCTTTGCCAGTCTTGCTAGAGGTTTGTCAATTTCAATTTTTATTGATCTTTTCGAAGAACCAGCTTTTCGTTTCAGTGATTTTCTGTTTTCAATTTTATTGATTTTTGCTTTTTCTGATTTCTGGTGCCCTTCCCCCACTCCCAGAAGGAGAGGCTTGAAGCGGGTTCTGGAGGTGAAGGGGCTAAGTGGGTGCGGTGAGGACGCTGCCTCCGCGCAGTGGCTGCAGGTGCGAGGAGCGGCCGCGGTGGCGGCGGGCGGCCGAGTTACCGAGAGGGGGCGCTCCGGCGGCCGCCGTGGGTCCGGCATCTCTGACCGCAGTGGGAGCGGCGGAGGCGGCTGGGGGCGGCGAGGGGGCGCCTGCTGGTCTCTCTTGAAGGGGACCGTGGCTCTGGCCGGGCCCTGGGTGCTTGGAGGGCATTATCTAGCTTAAAGCGCATAAACGCCGTCAGGAAGAAAGGGCCGAGGAGGCTGAGACGCCATCGGCCCCGTGGTGCGGAGCGCGCGGTCCCTCCCCGGGCTCCGGGTCTCTGAACACTCTTCACTTGCGTTTAAGGACGCATTGGGCGCTCGCGTCTCCTACCTGAGTCCGGGAGTGCTTCCTTGGCTGGGGAGGCGAGGCACGCTGGGTGGTGGCCAGTCTGCCGTCCGGCCCCGCAGTGGCCTGGGGTGTGTCTGTGCCTCAGTTGGCCCAGGCCGTGGGGGCGGGCGGGGCGAGCCCCAGCCTGGCGCAGCGGGGCCTTCGCTTAGCGGGAGAACCCAGGCTGCTCTGTAAATAGGGGAGGGGAAAGATTCCCAGACCTTCTGGAGTTTAAACAGCCCTTCTATAAAGTGGCATTTTGATGAACTGAGCATAAATGAATTGGAAACATTCAGATAACATTTCCCCAGGGTTTATAAACCGAGGACAAAAGTGCTTGGCAAAAGGTCTGAGCGGCTGGGCCAACAGTTTGAAAAATGGTTTGAGACGTTGTGATGAACCCAAACTACCACCAGCTTCTCCCGGCTCAGCTGCTTCAGAGAGCCCGGGAGGGGCCCTCAGTCAGGAGGGGGGCTGATTCCCCTCCCCTGGAGTGGAGAGAGCCACGTTGAAACCGTGGTTACCTGCATGGGGCTTCCCACCTGGGCTGAGTTTGCTGCCCACATCCATCCATTTGCCCATCCATCCGTCTGTCCATCCGTCCATCCATCCATCCGTCCAGCACTTAGTAAGCACTCATTGGGTAGGTGGCTCTGGGGGCACGGAAGGTAACAAGGCTCGGCTCATGCCCTTGCAGAGCTCAGTGTCATCGTGGGAGAACCTTATAAACAAAGCCTTGAGGACAGGCAAGGTGCTACAGAATCCTGGGGAAGAGTGGCACCCCTGTGAGATTGTGGGGGTGACAAGCTTGCTGAAACTTCTGGTATTATCCCAGCAGGGAGTTAGGATGCCTTTAAGTTGATCTAGAGACCCTGGAGATGAGACATCATTCAGGACAGAAGGTGAAAGAAGGGATTCATCCCGATCCGAGCCCAAAGCTGCCCCAAACCTACTACAGGACAGTGGAATTTAGACCTCACAGCAGAGAGATGATTATCATTGCTAAGGGAGAGGTCCCTTTCTATAAACATTGCCCTAGGACCGCTGCTTCAGTCCCCTGCAGCCCCTGCCCCAACCCTATGGGGTAGATACTCCTGTTCTCCCTCAGGAGGTGGAGGCAAAGGGTGAGGACTCAACTCGGGCTCACCTGGCTGGCAAGGGGAGAACTGAGTCTTGAATCTGCACCCACTGACTCCTGTACTAGGTGATGGGGCTTCTCCCCAGCAGGTAAGAGCAGAACCAGGGACATACCCATGGCCGAAAAGTCCAGGCTCTGTCATTGGACTGGGGGTATGGTGTTTGACCTTACCCAGGAAGGGAAGTAGCTGAGATGGCAAGGCTGTAAGCTGCAAGGGTGTGCGGGTGCAGATTGGTCTTTCTGCGAGCCTAGGTTCTTCTTGCTGGAGGAGACAGAATCTTGGAAGAGATTTGGAGACCACAAGACCTGATTTCTGAGTACACTGACTCCATCCTGTCCCAAAAGGAAATTTTTAAATTTTTCTTTCTTGGATGCAATTATGCTTTGGGTCAATGGTATACATTTAAATGTTGGGGGAACCTAGTATAATCGTTTCAGCCTTCTTTTCCTCACCTCGCCCTTCCACTCATTGTCTTGAGAAGCCCCTTGACAGTGTGCCCTGCTGACAAGGGGAGTCTTTGAATGACATCTGCACACTGGCTCGCTTCTAAACATAGACTCACCACCACTGTGCCAGGCACAAATGCAGACCAGAGCCAAGGGAAATACCTGGGAAGCAACGTTGTATGTACCCTGATTGCCCAGACTGGAGAATGGCTCTTGGAAAAGTTCCAGACATATCAAAGTACAGTCCTCTCTTGATGTGTGCAGTGAGTGTATTTCTGGGAAATTCAGTGTATTTTAAGCCGTGTTAAAAAAAATACACAATGTTTACATGTAAAATGGATTTATGTTCTAGGCTCAGGTAGTTGTGAATGGATTTTCATCTTCATGGATGTCAACGAGGATGCTTGAAAATCATTCGGGATGTGAGGTGATTCTTGTTGTGAGGGATTGGCTGGAGTTCTTAGTTGTATCTGCCAAGTGCCGTCAGTGTCCTTTTTCCACCATGGTGACAACGAAAAAGCCTCACCAATTTTCAAGACCCCCCTGAGGGGGTCTTGCCTCTGCCCCCTCCCTGCCCTGACAAACCCACTTGCGTGGATGAACCGTTTTGGAAGGCACAAGCTGCACAGGTCATGGCCTCTGTTGGTAAAGGAATGCTTCTCTCTTTCCCTCTGAGGACACATGGCCAATCTAGAATTCTAGAAATTTCTGAGCCTCATCCAAAATTAGCCCTTTGAAATGCAACATGTTACAATGATTTTCCTGGACAGGTGATTTTTTTTTTTCCTGTGCTGCTTGAAATGAGAAAATGACTGTTATATTCTGAAACAAACACTATTAAAAATGCCCTCTTAAAAAAATTGGTTCTTTAGAAGGCCAGCTGGTATTAACTCCAGCAAAGGTACTGGTAGCATCACTCATATAAATGTTGCCAGTTTATAAATATGGGGTTGTGGAATATCATATGCTTTACAAGGAGCCCCACTCACTGTGTAGATAACACGGAAAATTCTGTCTTTAGCACCCGTGGTATGCCTTCTGTGGTCAGCAAGCTCCCTGGGCATAGCTTCTGGCAGATTCCCCCCGGATTTGCCACAGGGCTTGAGGTCCATCATGAGAAACTGCCCAGGAGCCTTTGGTGGGAGCCGTTCATCAGTGGCGGGCTGTGCTCTGGGAGCTCACCCACTAGTTAGTAATAGCTGCATCTGAGGGGCCAGGTGGTGTCCCCAGCACTTCCCACACAGAGGCAGCCTGCGATGCAAGCCTGTTTTCAAAGCAGGGCAGGGAGTGAAAGTTTGGACGGGGAGGAATACAAGCCCAATCTACTCAGTCCCTGAGGTGTGACAGCAAGAGTTCATAGGACGAGAATTTGGATAGCAAAGGCTGTGGCTTTGGTCCCTCCAACTCTTAATCTTCTAACTCTTTCAGACCTTCCCACAGCCCTATGAGGGAAATGCTATTAAGGCCTTCAAGTTACACAGCAGGAAACCAAGGACCAGGAAGGTCACATGGCAAGCTCACCATCACCCCATGGGGAAGTAAAGTGCTGAGACTAGAATGCAGGCCCCTGGCTTCAAAGCCTGCAGCAGAGCCAGTGTGGTTGACAGATGACAAACCTGACCAGCCAGCTTCTGGGACCTCTTGGCCCAGGGAAACCCCTTATCCAGCCACGGACCTTCCCCAGCATGGTAGATCTGAGTTCCGTCAGAGAAGTGTCATCTTCCTGCTGGACAAGAGAATAAGAAACCAGAGGGCCAGTGCAGGCCCCTTGATAAAGTGGGCACTGGGTTGAACCCAGTGATCTGGAGATGGGTCTGTGCTTGCACTGGGAGCTGAGGCTGCATGGCCTTCCTGCCCCCTCATTATGTGTTGGAAAGTCCGCTATTAGAGAAAGGGCTCCAGGGCATCTCACATCATAGCCTGTGGTCTCAGAACGCTTTGCACATGGGGCGGCCGTTAGATCACCCATGCATTCTCCATCATTCTTCCCCAACAGCGGCTGGCATGTCCTGAGCAACGCTCACTGGATGGCCTCCACTTCCTGGTGTGGCAGCCTGGCACTTCCTGCTCCTTGTGGCTGGGGGGAGCATGTGACCAGGTCTGGCCCATTCCCTGTGAGCTGAAGTGACATCGTTAACTTGAGTGCTGGTGGGAGACCCTCCAGGGCCTTCTAGGTGGAGGTTCCTCTGTCAGTCAGGGTCCCTGAGTGACCCGGTGAGCACCAGAGGTTGGGCCTGCAGTTGGAAATCAAGGGCCTCCCAGTCCTGGGTAACTAGGGGGCAGCTGGCAGGGGAAGCCACACCAAGAGGGTTGGCTAACCAAGGGAAGTATTGCTCAGAGAGATTAAGCACTGGGCCAAAATTGTCACATGGCTAGAAAGTGGGGAGCCGGGATGGAGCCCAGGGCAGTTTACGGAGTGCAGGCATCCTGCCTTCCAGCAGCTGACTTGTGGTCCAGAGGCAAACAACTATGATGTAATGATTGGGAGAGGGCCCAGGGACAGAGGCTGTTTCCCAGCAGGGCACCCTCGTTCTCTGGATACACAGTGGGTCTATAATTAATTGAGGCAGAAGATCTGCTGGCAAGAGGTGTGAAGGCCAGCCTCAGATGACTCAGGAAGCTGTCATAAGTTATGCAGTGAGCAGGTGGCCTTGTCTTATTCTTTCTCTGCCCTTCATTGGGCACCAACTCCATGCCAGGTGCTTCACCTACAACCCTGTGAAGGCAGTGCTTACTATCCCTGGGTCACAGAGAAGACATGTGGGTGTTGGAGGGCAAGAACCTAACCAGCTCATCGACCTGGGTCAGCTCTGGACCCACCTCTCGGTCACTGGCTTTAGGCCTGCAGGGCAGGACATGGGAGCAATTTTAGTGAAACATTGCTTGAGTTAAGAGAGTCCTCTAGCTTGGCTAGACCTCTTAGTTTGGGCTGTTATAACAAAAATACCATAGATTGAGTAATTTGTAAATAATAGTAATTTATTTCTCACAGTTCTAGAGACTGGGAAGTCTGAGATCAAGGTGCCGGCAGGCTTAGTGTCTAGTGAAGTCCTGTGTCTAGATGGTGCAGTCTAGGTGTCCTCACATGGCGGAAGCGTGGAAGGGTGGAAGGGTGGTGGGGCAGCTCTCTGAGACCTCTTTTGTAAGGGCATTAATCCCACCCATGAGGGTGGAGCCCCCCTGGTCTAGTCACCTCCCAAGGGCCCCACCTCTAACAGCATCACCTCAGGGATCAAGTTCCAACACATGAATTTTGGAGGTGCACATGCATCCCAACCATAACCCTAGCATAGACCTAATCCATTATCAAGGCTTGGCTGGGGCAGGGATGGATGTGGGGCTGTGTGGGGCAGCGGGTGATGTTCTGTGTAGTCTTCACCATGGCTTCAGTGCACTTTCCAGAGAAAAATGACTGACTTCTGGTCCTTGGGCATGTGGTTACACCAATGCTCCTCAAGCTCGAAAGTGCACGTGAAATATCTGGAATCTCGTTGAAGAGGCAGATTCTTGTTCAGCAGGTCTGGGATGGGGCCTGAGACACTGCTGTTCCAACTACAGTAATAACTGACTAGGGACTTTAATACCAGGCCCTGCACAAACAGGTTTCAGAGAAGGCTAGATTTTATTTGGTCTCTGACATTTTGCCAGTTTGGCCACAGAATAGATTGTCAGCTCCAAAATAAGTCCCATTTTCTAGCATGCTGAAATAATTAGAAGTAAAGGAACTTTTCCTGCTCTTTTTGAATAAAGAAGACAGTGAGGCATATGCACTGAGCCTAAGCCACTGTGGTGGGTGGGTTCTGAGATGGCTCCCAGGATCCCTGCCCCTTGGTATACACACACCTTCTCCAAGCTGTTCAATCAAACACGACTCTAGGTGCTGCTGGGAAGGGATTTTGCAGATGCAATTAAGGTTCCAAATAAGTTGCCTTTAAGGAAAAGAGATTATCCCGGGTGAGCCTGACCTAATGAGGTGAAGAGGCTGGCTCTTCTTGGTGAGAAAGTGGCAGTGTGAAAGGGACCCGTGTGACAGATCTCCATTGCTGGGGCTGGGGGTGTGGTATGGAATGTGGGTGGAGCCAGCAAGGGAACTTCAGGTTGCCTGTGTCCTGTAAGGACTTCAGTCTGACAACTCATTCATCCAACAAACCGAATTAGCTTGGCAGAATCTTCCCTTGAGCCTCTAGAAAGGAACACTGCTCATCCGATACTTTGATTTCACTCCTGTGAGACCCTGACGGGGAGAATCCAGTCACACTGTGTCCAGACTTCTGACCTAACGAATTGTAGCAAACAGGTGTTGTTGTCATATATAACTAATACAGCCACGAGAGGAGAACTTTATGACCACATGTGGCGTTGCAGCCCTGTGCGAATGGGATAGCAGGGTTCATCTTTTATATTGGTCTGATGGGCAAGAACTGTCACAGATTGAGTACTTGGATCTAAACAACAGTTTTTACATGTAAAATTTGGTTTCTTCCTTTTTTCTTGTAAAGAAACTTTAAGACCAGATACATTTAAATTTTTTTTTTTATATATTTGTACGTATCAGTGGGGGAACATGTGAAATTTTATTACATGGAATGTGTAATGATCAAGTCAGGGTATTTAGAGTATCCATCACCCGAGTATCATTTCTATGCGTTGGGTACATTTCAGATCTTCTAGCCATTTTGAAAAATACAATACATTGTTGCTGACTATAGTCACCCTACTCTATCAAACATTAGAATACATTCCTTCAATCTAATGGGTATTTTTGTACTCATTAACCAACCTCTCTTCATCCCCTCTGTTACCCATACACCCCTCCCAGTCTCTGGTAAGTATCATTTCACTCTCTACCTCCATGTGGTCTACTTTGTTAGCTCCCACATATGAGCGAGAACATGCAATTTGTCTTTCTGTGCCTGGCTTATTTCCCTTAAAGCGAGGACCCGCAGTTCCATCCATGTTGTTGCTGCAAGTGACATAATTTCATTCTTTTTTATGGCTGAATAGTAGTCCGTTGTGTATATATACCACATTTTCTTTATCCATTCATCTGTTAATGGGCACTTAGGCATGGGCGCTTAGATGTGATTCCATATCTTTGCTATCGTGGATAGTGCTGCAATAAACATGGGACTGCATGTATCCTTTTGATATATTAATTACTTTTCCTTTGGATAAATACCCAGTGATGAAATTACAGGATTGTATAGTAGTTCTGTTTTTAATTTTCTGCAAAATCTCCATACCGTTTCCCATAGTGGCTGTACTAATTTACATTCCCACCATCCCTTTTCTCCACATCCTCACCAGCATCTGTTATTTTTTTGTCCTTTTAATAATAGCCATTTTAACTGGGGTAAGATGATATCTCATTGTGGTTTTATTTGCATTTCCACAATGCTTAATGATGTTGAGCATTTTTTCATACACCTGTTCGCCATTTTATGTCTTCTTTTGAAAAACTCTGATCATGTCTTTTGCCCATTTTTAAATGGGATTATTTATTTATTTATTTATTTATTTGCTATTGAGTTGTTTGAGTTCCTTGTATATTCTGGATAGTAGTCCCCTGTCAGATGAGTAGTTTGCAAATATTTTCTGCCGTTCAAGAGGTTGTCAATACTGTATATTAAGAGAAGAACTATTGGTCCTTAAAGTAATTGTGCCTGGTAAAGACAGCGGTAGTATTTCAAGTACATTTATATTTTGCTAGTCAGTCCAGTAGGAAGAGTACAGTTTGAAAATATTTGGTTAACCACTCTTGCTCACCAAGGGAGGTAAATGTTGGGGAACAGGATAAGGGTGCTGGAGCCAGGTCAGAATGTTATCATATGTTGCATGTTGCCTTTCCTTTTGGTTAAATGTTATTTAGGGTTCTAAAGGAGATCTCAGTTGCTTAGCTAAGAGGTGCAAGACTATGGTACCGTAGATATGACCAAGATGTTCCACTCTGCTGCTGTCTCATCTGGATACAGGATATATCCCAGTGGATGCTGCCGCCAAGAAGCCTATCATTGAATTGCCACAAATGCACACAGCAGTACTCATTTCAACACATAGCTGTGATTTTTAAAATGATGATGCAAGCCTGTGGTTTTTGATCTTAGTGTTTAGTGTCCTTTTCACTTAATTTTTTCTTGACTGTGGACACTTTCCTTTTTAACTGAGTAGTGCTTTAGTGTATTTTAAAAGGTGTCAGTTATTTCAGCAATTTCATTCATTGATTCATTTATTCGACAAATATTTACTGAGCAGATATCTTGTACTAGGACGTGTTAGAGGCCTGGGGACCCAGCATTAAATAAAACAGACAAAGGTCAGTAGTCTCATGGACTGACAGTTAACCTTAAACCCAAAGTTTGTTTTTTGTTTTGTAATTACATTTACACTGCTTTTTCTTATCTGAATGTTAACATTCTGCAGCTGCATTTGGAGCTGTGAGAAAGAGCCTGGCAGACACAGGCTGGAATCACCCCTCTGCTCCCAACCTGGATTTTCCTGGGGGCTTGCTGCCTGCCTGGCCAAGCTACTGTGAGGAATGAAGGCATCCATGTAGGTCAGGTGCCTGATTCTCAGGAACCATTTGGTGAATTACTCATTTTGCGTGAATAACGTATGACCGTTTTGCATTTTACAAATCAGCAAATGTAGTGCACATGAATCACATTGTTTCTGGTTTTTCAACTACCTAAAAAAATCACTCCATTTCCCAAAGCAACAGTGCCCTGGTCCTTCTGCCCTGATGTTGCTCTCTCCTATCCCTCACCTACTCACTGCCCCGACTCAGCATCTTTCGATCAAAGGAAAACACAGGCTTCTCCTGGGCACTCATGAGCCAGTGACTGCCTAGGAGAAGAGAAGCAAAGGATTAGATTTGGGGCAGGGGGCAGTGCAGTTCTAGCAGTTAAACCCTCACCAACAAAGTGAAGCCTCTGTCTGTCTCTGTTTCAGCACAGAATGACTGTCGTGAATTTTCTTGCTTTTACAGAGCTGTAGTTGTGGACTGGCTGGCATTTTCACATTTGCATTTGCTGATTTAACTTTGGAAAAGGTGTAGGTTTTTAAAGCAATCAGAATGTGGGTATTCTAGCCCTGATTACTGTATACAGCTGAAAACATTTCTTCCCACAGAGCTGGGGCCTGTCAGTGGGTGCCCCCGTCTGTGGAAAGCTTTCTGTGACCTCGAACTGGCTTGACTTAATTTGCTGTGTGGGATGACATCCCCCAAGGGCAGTTTTGCAGGCACCTGGTTCTGTGCGGTTAACTAGGGTTCCCGTCCCTATTCTATGCCAAACTGTTGTGAATGGAAAACAAGTTAAGTCTTACCGACACAACAGTTACTCCATTCACTTTGAATTGATAGGTCTTTTTTTGTTTGGTTTACTTTTTTTTAAAGATAAAAGTAATATAAGCCCACTTTTCAAAAAAGTGAAAATCAGCGAAGCAGGTAAAATCTCACATAATCCCACTCAGGCTTTGCATTCTCAGCAGTTCTGTTTTGGGTTTTCTCAACCCTCTTGTCATTTCTCACCTTCTTCTCCTATTTCTTTAAATCCAGGATTCTTCACTGGATTCTTGAAAGTCTCTGGAATACATCTGTGATTTCTCTGAGGATGTTTTCGTTGTTGAAACTCGTGGAGGGGAGTGAGCCCTGGGCTTTCCCTTAGAGGTAAACTTTGGGCCAAGGCCACGTGGAATCGTTCCCAAACCCCAGGGAAGGCAGATCTTGTTCGAAAACGGCATTGAGGGCCGCTCCCAAGGGCAGAATAAGGGGAAGGACAGGGCCTCTGGGGACAGGCTCACAGGAGTAGTCAGGGCCTCCACGAGGCAAGCCCTGGTCTAAGTGCTGGAAGAGAATTTGCTCGATCCCCCAAGCAGGTGCCGCAAGTGCCCCATTTGCAGATACCAGAGGGAGGTGTGAGGGTGGCTGAGCAGCCAGGTGGGGCTCCCACTGTGGGCTTTGGCTCACTAGGAAGATGCCCAGCCTGGTATTAGCCACTCTTGTTAGTACCTGAGTGCCTGGCAAAGAGCGTAAGCTTGATCAATGGTTATTTAATGGATAAATGTATGCTGCTTTTAAGCATCAATCAATAATTCATGACATTGTAGGAAATGACCCTGTACCTGCAGAGGAAAGTCCCCATACCACCCTAGCCTTGCATGCCTGACTACTAAATCCTTCTTCTGGGCCCTTCCATTCACATCTGTGCAGGGTGACCAATAGTCTGGGTTCCTCTTGGTTTGTCATACATGGCCATATATGCTCCTATGTGGTTTGGTGCCCACAGTGTGCTCCCAAGGCCACAGTACTCCAGTGATCACTGTGGCTGCAACCCAAGTCACCTGTGTGGCCAAGTGGCAAGTTTCTAGGCATTTCTGGCAACTGGTTCAATGAGCCCACATCCTTGACTCTGAGGGATATATCTTTCCATGAGTTGTGTAATGTCTTGTTTCATGTTTCTGTGACTCTTGTTTTAAAAATGATTTTATTGTGAAACACTAAT
Source organism: Indri indri (assembly GCA_004363605.1). NCBI lineage: Eukaryota > Metazoa > Chordata > Mammalia > Primates > Indriidae > Indri > Indri indri. The sequence goes on along the minus strand of RJWJ010019267.1, from coordinate 14,917 downwards.
AAAATACACAGATATACAGAGAACATGCCAAGCCCTGTGCTCACACCACCCAGAATTGGTAATTTGTATTGTCTCATCATTTTTGTTTTGCATCATTGTTTTAATGCTACAGATAAGGTATTGTATGGGGGGGGACCCCTTTGGCTCTCCCACTCCCCCAGGCCCTGTGCCGCCCCAGAGGCAGCCCCCTCACACCCGGCACGTGACTTTCCAGCCCATTCTTATACTTGCACGTGCAGTTCACACACCCAGAAAAAGCAGAGAAGTTTGTACGGAACACGTCTACCTATCCCTCGCATCTATGGTGATTACGATTTCATCACATTGGCTTATTTTCATTTTATCCTCTTTGTCCAGGTATTTTTATCACAAATATCAGTCATCCTGTTATTTCATCCTGACAGCTGACCACATAGAGTGCTAAAATGTGTGGAATTTTTTTTTTAAACAGAACCACAGAGCTATTACCAACCGTAACAAAATTCGTGATATTCCTCATTGTCTAAGACCCACTCCATAGTCCGATTTCCCCGATTGTCTCAAAAATGTCTTTTGAAGCTGGCCTGTTTGAGTCAGAATCCAAGCATTACATATGGAGCATCCCTCCTTCCCCCATTTTATTACTATTCTTATGCCACGAAAGTGAAGAAACCTGGTCCTTTGCCTGGAGAAGAGCACCCATTCTGGGGTCTCCTTTTGCTTTCTTGGGGCGTCACAGAACCTGATCCTGCATTGCTTTATTTCCAACAAATGGATGTTTATCTAAAGGCTGGACTAGAAGTAGGTTCAACTTTTCTGGCAAGAATTCTTTGTAGGTGGATGAGTTTTATTTATTTGCATTCCCTTTGCTGAGCATCCTCCTCTTTTTATTTGGGGCCGTCCCCAAGTTCTAATTTATCTGTGCTTAAATACCTTGGCTCTTATCCTTATTGGAATAAAAGGTACTCATGTGCCTCTGCCCCTTACTTCCCCAGTGGCACATCTAATGGGTCTTGGAATATGATGGTTATTTCATGAATTAAAAAAACAAAGAAAGAATAGCTCCCAAATGTTAAACTCTGCTTCACAAATGGGTCCGTAGAGAAGAGAACGGCACCTTCCAGCCCAGACAGAGTAATTCTCATCCTATGGCTGACCCAAGGACCAGCATGGTGAGCCACTCTGACAGGCAGGCAGCCCCTTTCTCTGTCCATAGCAGACCTGAGAGTGACGCTGTGGAAAGGGGTGACCCATCTGCCCTCTTCGTGGCCAGCATCATCTGGACTTCTGTCTTTAGCCAAGTTTCTCCCTATGCCCTGCCTTGCAGAGACTATCCACTGCTTCCTAAGCCTCTTTCCCAAGGAGGATGTTGGCTGTCAGCTGCCCAGGGGTGGGGGATGGAGGCTGGGGCTACTGTCTGTGTGCGATGCCACAGTTTAATTGTACAGGTAGCTAAGAACTGCTAGTTTAAAACTGGTTGGTTTATAGGTCACTGTATCCGGTTTAGACTCATCTACCCAAGTGAAACCCCATTCCATGCCCAGGCCCAGGCCCAGGGTTGGTTCTGTGCAATTGAAATAAAACGTAATAAAGAATTAATCCCATCTTTACTTAAAATTATTAACATGTATTTTTTTTTTTAAAGAGAGATTCTGGGCATACTGCCTCAATTAGCTATTGGGTTAAATTATACTAATGCATAGATGTCTACCTTTCAGGGCATGAAAAGGTCAGAGAAGCTGCCCATAGGTCTGCTGGCCACCTTTGCTCGCATTAAATTAGATCCCTTTGAAAACTGCTTAGTTTTCAGCACAGAGCCTGGCCTGCAGTGTCAGCTCAGTACACGGTGTCTGCATCGTCACCGTGCTATTATCACGACTGTTCATGTCCCACAGTGCAGGCTGCCTCTCTGAAGCTGTTTCTGGGGAGGGAATGTCTGACTTGGGGCTGCACTCAGCCAGAGCATATTTCCTGGCTGCTCTGGGTTCAGAAAGATCAGTGTCCTTCAAGCCCTGGAGCATGTCCTGAGGGACAGCTCAGGGGCCTTCTCTGCTGGAGGTGGACATGGCCGGAGGGCCCTGTCGCAGCCTCGTGCAGACTGTCCCTCCCAGAGGGGATGTCCTCTCCTCCGCCCGTGGCCTCTGAGCTGAAGGACAGTGATGATGAAGCAGGTGGCACTTTTGAGGGGCTTACGGCTATTGTATGATTGATTGATTAGTTGATTTATTAATACAATGCTGGTTTGAAGACTCGGATCATCTCCAGTTATCACAAGAGGGTGTCTTAAAACTATCTCTCTAGTTCTTATAACGAAATACATTTAATCTACATTCACTCTAAAACCAAGTCAGCATGTCACATGCAGACTATGGAAAGGACAGTGGAAAGGACAGCCTCACAGAGGCCCATGGGGCTGTGAACCAGCAGCTGCCCGGGGGGGCATTTGCCTTCAGTGTTCATTCTCTGTGTTCTCAGTTCCCCGGCTTAACCCTCTCCATGGTTTTCTGGGAGTGTTTGACGCTGTTGCGAGGTTAGGACTTTTCTGCCTTGTTCATCCCTGTCCACAGTGTGTACCTGACGACTAGCAGATATCCACCAAAAAATTGTGAGCAGGATACATGGGTGGATGCTATTTTATAATTAATGGTTTGAGAAAATGTTTGTCACTTGATTTCAAATTAAACAAAAGAATCAAAATTGGTTTGGAGAAGTTGAGCTTGATTCTGTAGAAAAACAACAAACGTTGCCCACACACCCTCACACGCACACACACCTTGAACAAAGTGGGATGACGAAAATCTTAACTGTGCCTCTTTACTCATGGTCAGACTACGGATGACTTCCTCCCCTATGTTTTAAAAAATAATTTTTAATATTTTCAAAAAAGATCATCAAAAAGTATGTATTGCCTTTATCCCATGATCAATAAATTCAAAGTAAACCAAAAAGCCAAATATTTCACATTTTTTTTTTCTATATGGAGTCACAAAAATCCAATAAATAGTGTAGAAGAGCTGGGCCCTCAATGGTGGGGAGCACCTGCCCTAGGCCACACGTGTTATGTGACTTAGTGGTCGGAGGTGGCTTCAGGGAAGAATAGATATATTTTTTGTTTATGGCCATGTCCTCTCATCAGGTGAGCAGTTTGGAGCAGGCCAGTAGGAAAGTCAGCGATACCAAAAGCAGCCACAGGGCTAACACCAGTCTGCTCCATTCATGCAAGTTGGGTCACGATGGTTAATTTTACATGTCAACTTGAGTAGGGCACGGGGCTCCCAGATTAAACATTGTTTGTGGGTAGTCTGTGAGAGTGTTTGGATAATAAGTGTTGGAGAGCCTTATTGGATAGTTCCGTCCCCTGAAATTTTACCCTCTGGGGAAAAAAACACACGCTCACTGGATGCGAAATCCATCCTATTTTGTTAAAGTCTGGCCCAAAAGCAGGTCTGAGCCTTACAAACAGGATGATAACGCCTTCATTTATTTACTTGATGATGATTTCTTTGCACAGCTATGTCAGAAGTGAAAACACTCTGAGGCCAGGGGTGCTGTTTCTAATATTCCAGGTGCCAGATGAAATTTGCTTCCTTTTGGGACAACTAGATGGGAGTAGGGGTAGGGGTGGGGAAGTTGAGGCAGGAGAGGGATGTGCTTCTGCTCCAAGGTCTGTTTCTGGGAGCAAGAGACGTGCCTATGGTGGCAGAGGGTGGCAGGGGGACAGAGCCGGGCCAGCTGTGCGGCAGAGCGGGGTGGGGGCCGTGGGGGAGTGTGAAACGCGTGCCCGCCTGGCCGGACGAAGCTCGCAGCTCCAGCCAGTGCTGCCGTGAGAACATGAGGGCCCGTTGCTGCCAGATTTTCTCTTCTTTTTTTTTTTCTAAGAGAAGCTGGAATTTGAATTTTTTTAAATGCAAAAACACTTACTTTTAAATGTTTGGGACAACTTCTTGCTTTTAAAAATTTATAATACCGTGCAGGTCAAATGAACACACTTGGAAATAGTATCTGGCTCCCAGATAGCTGGTTGGCCTTCTCTGTTCTATCCAATAAAGAATTCTAGTCTCCAAGTGAACACACAGAAAAAATGTTCGAGTATCTGTGTCTACAGAGAACTTGTTTAGTGAAGACCCGTTCCCCCACTGGCAAACTTTTAAGAACCGTGGGGGAAAAGCCCTGACCCGAGATGGTTCTGGTGGGCTGGCATGTTCAAGGGCCCTTTTCCAGGGTCAGGAAGTAGTTCATGTTCAGACCCGACTCGTGGGGTAAGGGGACTTGGATTTTAACCATCTCCTGTGCTGACCAATCATACCTGCCCCAACACCTGTTTATTACCTGTGAGATGAGAGAGCTGGATTGGGTTGGGATTGTCAAAGTGAGTGAGTGAGTGAGTGTGTGTCTGCGTTTAATACTCTTACTCAAAACTACTCAAAAATTAAAGAAGAAAAAGCCCAGAGAATGAAGCGGATGAGTGAAGAGCTTCTGCATTTAGGGGCGGGTCACAGGTCCACACCTCCATCTCCCCCAGGCCCTGCGGGGGTTGCCAACCCCTGGCCTGTCTTTTCCAGATCCTACATGTCGAGTCTATTTTTCCTCATGATCCTCTAAGAGCCAAACTTTTAGGGACACGAATTTGGTCAGATGCCTTTAATGAGGAGGATTTGGCCAGAGCAGATTCTCACTTAAACAGCATAGTGGAAAATCCAGACCTCAAGGCAAATCATGCTCCAAAGCATATTTTTTAGCTGGCGAGTTAGAACTTTCACTGTCATGAGAAGCCATGCATGCAGCCTGAAGGACTCTTCAGAAACAGGAGATACTGTCTTGAGGGAGGCATGAGTCCAGGTCCTGCTTGGCTACTGCTAGTCACAATGTCAGTCTGTAGGATGTTGACTGAAAAAAGGAGATGGATTTCATCCCGCCTGGCGCACAGGGCCCTGGGGAGTGATGGTTGTGTTCTGTCTCGTTCCTCCTGCCGTGCGTTTGGCCTTCAGGAAAGCAGCGACCACCAACAGCGGTGTGAAATGTGGAGGCTGGACTTTGGAAGGAGGGGAAGCCCTGGCAGAGGGAGACAGCGTTTAGAGTGGCTTAGGCAGCATCCTCAGGCCGAGTCCTCACAGGTGCGCTGCTGTTACTCACTGCACACGCACGTCTGTGGAACTACAGACCGAGCAAGAGCCTCTGCACAGTTGTCGCAGCAATGACAACAGCTCTCTCAAGCTGTAAAGGGATTCGCTTATCAGGGCCTCATAACGACCCTTTGAATAAATAATTTGACAAGTGTCACAGATGAGGACCCCGGGATCACAGAGCAGCAGAAGGGGCAGGGATTGGAGCCCTCTGCCCTGCCTGTTACCCAGGCCACTCCCAAAGCACCGATGTTTTAAGAAGCCAATTCCTGCTTCTCCCCCCGGTGTGTAGGATTCGGGGAGGGCCTTTGGCATCCGTATCCGTAGCACTGCCTGTGGACCCTTGCTTCCTGGGGCATGAACGCAGAGACACAGCGTGGCAGAGATGGCCTCCAGGGTGGCTGCTGCCTGCAGTTCACTGTGGCCACCCTGCCCTTGCTGCTGGTTCCAGGAGGATCTGCGGTTTGCTCCACCCCTGGCTGAGATGTGGAGAGGGCCCTGGTCCATCCTCTCGGTTTCCCCTTCTCTGGCAGATTCTGGGTTGACTCAGGAGCTGAGTGTGGGGCTGTGAGCACCGACGGTGGCCTGACTACCGGGCTGCAGAGGCGACCATGAGGGCAGCCTGGGTTCTCCAGTGCCAGAGCCTGGGGGAAGGAGAGACAGGCGCGGGTCAGGAGAGGGTCTGGGTATGGCTGGGGCATCCTGGGCCCTGCGGTCTGGCTGGGATGTGGGGAAAGGAGAAGCTCTGGACAGGGAAAGAAGGGGCTTCCCGGGGCTGGGGTGGGAAACCAGAGGGCAGCAGGGCTGGGGCCCGCGTGGATACCGCAAGTCCCATCCAGCAGCTGTGTCTGCGATTCAAAGCCGGTCCCGGTTTAAACCTCAGATGCTGGTCTCAGGCCAAAAACACATAATGGTTTTCACAAATGAAATAAAGTAAGGCTTAGACATTGTTATCCTTGAGGAGAGACATTTGTCTCTCCCTTTCCATCCTTTCTTCGCTCACCCTCTCCAAATCACAGTGAAAATCATTTCAGTCCTGGGCTTTGCATGGACATTACGTGCATTGGCAGGAAGTACAGTGTGAATCATATCTACCCACAATATCTGAGTCTCCGTCCCTGAGATTTTTTTGTTTTGGCAGAATGCACGTCACAAACAGGAGAGCTCTGGAGAGGCCCACAGCGTTTCCGAGTTGAGGTGGGCCTTAGGGATCTCCTCCTCAGTTCTCTTGTTTTATAGAAGAGCCCAGGAAGACGGGCAGAGCGGGGCAACGGCTAAGGCCACACAGCCAGCTACTGGTGCGGACAAGCCAAGAGGGTGGAGTGAGGGCCCCGAGTGCAGTCACAGCTGTGCTGTCCACTAGTTATGTCACCTTGGGAAAACCATCTAGCTTCTCTAGAACTCGCTTTTCCAGAGTGCGAAATGGGAATAATAATGCCATCTACTCTAGCATTTTGGCGAGAATTAAATGAGTAGAAGCACGTTCAATCCTTCTTATTCATTCAAACCATTAGTTATTCCTATTTATGGATTTATGATTTAGTTAAACAAATCTTTATGGGGGCCATACTACACACTCAGTAATTAGGCCAATCTTATGATAACCCACTGGCCTTAGCCCGGCCCCCTGGGGAGCTGCAGCCTCTGCAGGGAGGCAGTGGTTGGAGATGGCAGTGCTGTGGCTCTGAGTGCCGAGGGTGGGAGAACGGACTAGACCTCAGGGCCCAGGAGGCGCCAGGGAAGGAGGCTGGGAAGGAGTGATCCTCGCTGCAGGAGAGCCAGGAAAAGGGAGCTGGTTGTGAAAGGAGTGAGATTTGGGATGGAGGAGGTGGTCAGGGGTCTGAGGAGTGAATGGAGTCTGGAATTTTCTGCCCATTTACCTTGACTCCACCAACCTCATCAAGGGGAGTATTAGTAGGAAGGGGCCTGGGGAGGGAAGTATCTGGAAAGAAAAATGGCTCATGCCATTCATTGGTCCAAGATCTGTTGTGTCACCCCAGGGGAACCAAGGCAGGGTGGAGCTTGCCTGGGACCTTACACCCTGGACAGACACCCCGGGGTAAGAAGCCCCAGGCAGGGGTAAGAAGCCGCCACAGAGGTGGCTTTGTACACTCAGGGGTGAGGAGCCTGGCTCTGCTGCTCACTTGCTATGTGGCCCAGAGGAATCTCTTTGGCTTGTCTGAGGCCCAGTTTCCTCCTCTGTAAAGTGGGTCACAAATAGCACAGGTTGCATAGGATGCTGAAAGGACCAAATGGGGAAATACATGGAAATGACTTAGGCCCATGCAGAATAAATGTCTAATCTGTGCTTGCTATTATTCTTGAGGCTTCAGTTTTCTCATATTTAAAAAGGAAGATGGCAATAGCTTTTCTGTCCTGGAAAGAAAACGAAATAGGACAATGTGTGTGAAAGTAATTTGGGAACATAAACGTGCAACGTAGTATTATCGTTGGAGGAGCGTTCCACTCACTTTTGTTGAGGAGGTCGAGGGGCACGAGGGAAAGGGGGAATTTTATGTGTTGAGTTAGGAGAGCAAGATAGAGGATCACATGCTGGGTTTCAAAAGGAAAAATGGTCTTAAATAAAACTGTGTGTTTTCCCAACAGATTTGTGGAAAGAACATAAAATCCCCCGTTATTGGCCTCTCGTTTAATGAAACTTGATTTTAAGGGCCTGCCGACCAGATCAACAGCATGTGGAGAGTGGGAGGGAACCAGCTGGGGCAAACTGAGTTTCCAAAACGGAGAGCAGGCTCCGGGGGTTCATGAAACCTTTGTGAAACCGTCATTGTGGCACCCATGGCTGGGCGCACACTGCCCCGTGGAGAGTCACATCCTCACGTTATTGATGACGTTTCAAAATTTCAGTTTGAGCATGAAGCTTTATGCCGGCTGTGAGAACACTTTTTTTTTTTTTTATTTCAGGGTATTGTGAGGGTACAAACATTAGGGTTACACTTTATGTCTTTGCCTCTCCCAAGTGCGGGTTAAAGGCATGCCCTTCCCCCCCGCCCCACAGTGCTCCCCGTGTCTTTTAGTTGCGGATTTACCCCCCATCCCCCTAATCCCTGGAGAGTATTACTGCCATGTGAGCACCCTAGTGTTGATCAGTTAGTGCCAATTTGATGGTGAGTACAAGTGGAGCCCATTCTTCCGCTCTTGTGGTGCCTCACTTTGGATAATGGGCTTAAGTTTAATCCAGGAAAGTATAAGAGGTTCTAGATCACTATTGTTTCTTATGATTGAGTAATATTCCATTGTAAACATATGCCAAATTTTAATAATCCACTCATGGGAGAACACTTTTTATTTGGGGAGATAACTGCCTTTTGAGTTTCTCACTGTGTATTTCAACCTGCGACAGGCTGGATGATCTGCCCCTCAGTAACGGCATTGCCTGGTTAGGCCCCCTCTCGGTGCTCTCTTAACAACCTGGCACCATGTGGAACACAACCGGGGAGCATCTGAGCTGGAGAAGGCACATGGTGGTGGTTGCCGGCACATGATCAGAGGAGCTGGTGAGGAACCTAGGTGGGCTTCCTCCAGGGGCTGGAGGCGGGAAGAGCATGTCCATTCCAGCGCAAATTCTCTGCCGCCAGCTGGGTGTGCTGCAAGTCAATTCAACTCTGATGTTAACTACCCGGGGTTAGCGCAGACAGACCCCAGGTTGAGGGGCTTGGCTCCACAGACTGCCTCCACCTCAGACAGCAGTTGCAAGTCCTGGGGCCCCAGGCTACTCACACTTCTGTCTGACTCGGCTACGAATTTGAGGGTTCCCATGACCTCCCTTTCGGTTCGGTGACTCGTTATAACAGAATGACTCACAGAGCTCAGGAATGTGCTGTACCGAGCAGCCCGATGAAGAACTACACTGGGCGGCATGGTCTGGGGCAGGGGTCGGGGTGGGGGCGGTGGCAGATGCAGGAGCTACTGTCCCGTTGGAGTCAGGGTGCTCCACCCTCCCAGCGCACCAATATGTTCACCAACGGGGAAGCCCCCAAGCCTCGTTGTTGCAGTTTTTGTCTGGGGTTTCCTTTCATGGGTATGCTTGATGAAATCATTGGCCATGTGACTGAACTCGATCTTCAGCTCCCTCTGCTCTTTGGGGATCTGGGCGAGGGGGAAGTTCCAACTCCCTAATCACGTGTTTGGGCTTTCTGACGGGGCCAGCCTCTCCCCTGACGCAATCTAGGGGCCGCCTTGTGAGCATACACTCAGCTATGGGTTACACAAGGGGCTCTTTATGAGTAACAAGACACACCTATCGCTCAGGAAATTTCAAGGATTTTTGAAGCTCTGTGCCAGAAACCAGGGGCAAAGACCAATATGTATTTTTATTACACCACAGTACAGTTCATGGGTCTCAGAGCGGGTTCAGATCCTGGTTTCTCTTTGCTGGACAAGGCTGTGCCCGCTCAGAACCTGGTGTTCTTTGTTAGTAAGACGAGGATACTGACGGGAGGGTTGTTGTTCACATTTGACGGACAAGGCCTGTAAAGGCTCGCTGCGTCACCCGGCACTGCGGGAGATGGAGAAGGGGCAGGATTCAGGGTGGCAGAGGTGCTCCAGGTGAGGGGTAGGGACTGAGGAACACCACAGGGCTGACACATCCCGTCCTGGAGGCTCCGAATAGGTAAGGTTCGGACAGATAACTTGGTCAGCATTGGAATTTGTTGTCTTGAGAGAAGGTCTTGTTTGAAAATCCAAATAGTTTGGAACTTGATGAGGATGATGGTCACTTGCACTAAGACTGAGCCCTAATTGGCTATAGAGAAAATGAGGACATTTTTGGGGCCACTTCCCTAGTTTGAGAGGAAAGGCTTGGTCCTTCTCCTCATTGTCCAGGACTGTGAGTGACACGTCCTGGTCTGAATAGCCATGGGCTTGACCTTGATGGCCTTTCTTAGGTGATGCTAATTGTCTTTATTACACTCATGGTTTCTCAGGAGGAGAAATGAGCCATGAAAACACTTTGCCATATTTCCATCTTAGGAGCTTTGTTGGTAACGGTGATCAGAAGTGTGTCTTAGATATAAAACGCGTGTCAAGCTGAACCAGGTTTTCTCTGGCTTCATCCTCACATGGGCAGTTTTACTGCTGAGACCTTCGGAATAGGACCCCCAGGGCTGTCAACAGTGAGGCAGAATAACGGGCCTTCGGCAGCTTGGTCAACGGAGAGCATGCTGGGTATAAGGAGATATGACTTCTAACCCCAGCTGTGCCTGTGCGTGTCTGAGTACCCTCGGAAAACTCATTTCCAATTTCTGGGCCTTGGTTTCTTTATTATGAAATGAAAGGATTCAACAAGATGACATTTTTTTTCCCCAGCTCTCACTGTCTATGACATGGATGATCCTACTACCACCCCCACCACTGGAGCTGTTTATTGAGCATTTACTATACACCAGGCCCTATACTAACACTTTCCACACCCCCCCATCTCATTTCCCCTCCTAGGAAGTAGGACCTTTGTCATTCTTATGGCAAGTTGAGAAAACTGAGGTTCAGAGGTTGAGCAACCTTTTTAGGGTCTCAGCTAGTCCCTGGAGATCTGGGTTGGAATCTGGTTGTGCCTGAGTCAACTGAATAAAAGACAACCAGCTAAGAGAGAGTTAAGGGGAACTGGCTTCATTAACAACTGAAGACTGGTATAGAGAAGCCCCAGTGGAAATGTCACAGTAGCTATGGTGTAATGTATCTGGAGTGGGGGGCGAGAGAGAAAGAGAGAGAGAGAGGGAGGAACACCCAGTTTCCTGGGCAAGAGACATATATCCTCTGCCCTGGCTCAGGGCTAGCCCCCCATGGGTGTCTTGGCGACTTTCTGCCCAGGAGTGAGGGATGATCCCGTGGTAACTCGGGCGGCTGGAGTGGGTGATGGAGCTCCGTGAAGAAACCTTTGTTTGCCATATGGCTGGTAATAAAATAAAGAAACCTTCAAATCAGGTGACACAGAACAGAAGTGAGAATCACGGCAAGGTCATCCTAAGACAAGCAGAGCGGGTTTGTGCCTAGGGCTGTGGGAGGATGGGGTACTGGAGATTGCTAACCTGCACCAGCTTATCCGCCCGCGGAGTTATCTTGAGGGCAGGAGGGAGGAGAGGGAGCAGGGAATTGAAACCATTTGGTCTTGGGGCTGAGACTGAGCTTTGTAGATCTGGCAAAGACATTTTTCAGTCATTACTTTGATTAACCCTTGCAGTCGGTAGTGGCTTAAAAATAAAAAAATGAAAATAATAAGTTCCTAGAGCAAGACTGCGGTGAGAGTGATTTATCCATAACATTGTCAATGGGCATCCACAGAAGGAGGGGAAATGCTCACCTAGAATTTTTTTAAAAAGAAATCTGATCTTTAATGAAATTTGTAAACCTCTTCACCCACTGAAGACCCTCTGGGAGTGATGACTGGAAAAACTCTTTTAAGTCTTGCCAGTTGCATTCTTGGATTTTCTTTTTTCTCTTCTGGTACAAAGCCTTAACAGTCTTTATGTTTTGTAGCATATATTGATCAGACTTGGGTAAAAAAAACTGTTCTCTCAGGTTGACTTTCTACAAAATGAAACGTTTGCATGCCAAAAGTTGAAAGAAGAGTGATGATATTTCAGAGAAAAACCCAATGACAAATGAAAGGTCCAAGGTTGACAGCCAATGTCCACAGAGGAGGAAACAGAGCAGCCACCGCCCCCTAGCAGCATGTGTGGACAGTTGGCTGTGTTGGAAATTAAGCAGAGTGGAGAGGTCTGAGGCTGGCCACTGCGGGTGCTGGGGCTGGGTTAGCAGAGAGCACAGCTGTGTGTGTGTTCTGATCACTATTTTCTTATCATTAAGCTGAAGAATTAGCTGTGCCTTTATGTCAAAGAATCACCTACAAATCATCGTTGAACTGAAACAAATCCCTGAACTCTGGTTTCCCTTTTTGGAGGTGGTGGGAGAGGTGGGCGGGAGGGGGCTGAGGGTGAGTTGGTGCAGGGTTGCGGTATAGGGAGAAGCATCCCCGGGCAGGCCCCTTCCCACAGCACAGCCATCTGCTGCCGTTTCCTGGCTATGTCCTGCTAAAATGTATGACTGGGGCCTGTGCTAGTCATTGAGCTAGGCATTGTGCGCCAATTTGTTTAAATCTCCCTACAACCCAGTAAACAGATCTACTTAGACTGGGGTTACAGATGAGGAAAGTGAGGTTCAGAAAGGCTGAGCAGCCTCTTTGGGGTCCCCTCAGCAGGTGAGCAATGAAGTTGGGTTGAGGCTCAGGTGGTCTCTACTCCCCTGCTGCTGGTTGGCCTGCACAGAACTTGCCCACCTGCAACTGCAGCCCTGTTTTTAAGGCAGGGTCTTCAAAACCAAACTGCCTGAGGGCAGGCAGCTGAGCAGATATTCAGCCCTAGGGGTCATATTTCCACAGTTGCCCCACGACCTTGATGCAGCCTGGGTCACCAACACCAGAGCAGGGGACATGAGACTGCAATTTGCCTTCCTTTTCTTGCCTCAGGATTTGGGGGGACTAGAGTTTTTCCAGTGTGGGAGGTGGTATCAGGCTCTCAACTAGATTACGAGCATGGAAATTCTACAGGACTGTGGGTATCAGAATGAAATATCATGATCAATAGAACTATTAGAAATCGGAACAATTATTTTATGTCTTGTGTTTTTTGGACATTTTCCATTTGTGTAAAACTTTGTGCTGCAATGGTTGAGACGTGAGATTTTGTAGAAATGATCTGAAAGGTGTAAGAGCGTGCACCCACAATGAAGACCCATGCTCCCTTCCCTGGGGTGATCCTCGAGGCAACAGCGTCCTTCCACTCAGGCATGGCATCAGCAGGCCCACATGTTTAGCAGCCATAGTGTCCCTTTGTATTTACTTTTCATCCCAGTGGAATTGAGGATTTCAGCCTTAGCATAAAAAGGGACGATTCCCTTTGTGGCAGTGGATTTTGAAGGACTGGCTCCATCAGCTGTAAACAGAGAGGCAGCCGCGAATGACTTGAGTCGCATGCATAGACCATGCTGGGAAATAACGGGCTTCCTAACTATGACCCAGCTGACCTAGAACTTGTTGCAAATCGTGCATTCACTCTTTGCCACTCCTGAAAGCTGACACTGACACACCCCATAAATGATAAAGACATGGTCCCTTTAGGAAAAGCAGCAGCTATGCGACCCCTCAGTGTAGACCTTCCTGGGGAGGAACGGCTCAGGGCCAGTGTACACCTGAGCTCCCACGTTCCAGCTTTTAGAAGCAGCAAGGAATACTCATGTGAACCCCGCTCCATCAGCTGCTTCTCGGACCCTCCACATAATGTGGAGTGAGGGCCACGTGCGGGGTCTTAACAGTATCAGCTTGGGGGATGGTTCCTCTGCAGTGCTGACCGGCTGCTTCTGAAGGCAAGCGCTGAGTGGCTTCTAGTGGTTGTGGCATCATTGACTGGAAAGCCACCACTCACGGGTGCTACCTAGATTAGTGTTTAGAAACCCAACAGGGACAGTTTTCCTTACTGACAAGTGTGCCCTTGAGGTATCACTGAAGAAAAAACCTTTTCCTAGGGTTGGTGATCATTGAATTTTACAGAACAAAGAGCAGGGCTTGAGGCTGGGATTGAGTCAAACTTTCCAAAGCATATGTGAACCTCTTGAAAAGAATATCATTGATAGTTGATGAAACTTTGTGTTTGTGGTAATTTCCATAAAAATTTTGATGTTAGTCTTTTTTATTAGCAATGTGATATCTCTGGGGTGCAATCAACTTTAGCATTTTCCTCCAGAACATACATTTTACCTTCTCTGTGCAGGAGTTATGGGTATTGAATTTGAATTCCCTAAGAATATTTCCTCAGAAATGAATCCAGTCTTGCAGAAGCTGCCCTCGGTCACATGCAGAGGCGCTCTGGCTCTTGTTATCAGGAGGCGGTGTGGTGGAGGGTGGAGGGTGTGGCGCAAATCCCAGTTCCACTGTTAATCAGCAGCGTGAGCCTGTCAAGGTGCCTACGCTTTTGTACCGCAATATCCCCACCTGTAAATTGGAGATGTGATAGTAAAATATACTTCACAGGCTTGTTGTGAGGACTAAGGAAGTTAATACACATCAAGGGTGGAGAACACTGCCTGACGCATGGCACACACTCTCCTGTGTTAGTTAGCGGTGCTGTGGGTGGGGCTGTGAGTTCCAAGATGCAGGAGAATCCTGCGCTGGAGTTTCAGGGCTGCACACTTGCCTGCTGAAACCTACCTGCTATGTTTCCCTGGTCATCTTCAGAGACACTTTTTGTCAATTCTGTGCATGCACAGTTCTTTCTCTTGTGCTATCAGGAAGGAGTTGGAGATCGTTCAAAACTATAGGGAGGAAGCAAATGAGATAAAGTTTTCCATGTGGAACAATCAGCTCTTCTAAATGTCTCTGTCTCTGACACGCAGAGTAGCAGCTGCTGCATTTCAGCGAGACCGAGAACCTGATTCCCCCGGCAAGTTTGATAAGAAAGGAATCCAGTCTTGCTTTCTGACTTTGCTTGCAGGTTCTGCTCAGCCTCACTCTCACCTGGACTGCTTTTCCTGCACACTCCTTCTGGCAGTTTCTGATGACCTCTCCTGCTTTCCAAATGCCTGTTTTGGTAAACCTTTTAACATACACAGGGAACAATGCCACGACGAATTATTACAGAGTAAACACACCTGTATATGCCCCACCTAAATAAGGATATTGAACATTACCGGCATTCAATAAACTCCCTCATGCCTTCTCACAAGCATTACCTCCTCCAAAGGCAGCCACTTTTCTGACTTTCCTCACAATAGATTAACTTTTACCTGTTTTAAAGCTATGTATT